>CAJPVJ010004089.1:0-10035 GCA_905397405.1 Oppiella nova | reverse complement strand
GTATAATGAATTTCCAATATTTCGATGCTTTGATAAACATTTTCTATTTAATGAACTTATTTTGATTTTAATATATTTGCAAATAATATACAAATATAGCGATTGATAGAGAAATATATTCATAACACAATATGCCCAATAACACCAAAATATAGCATGGATTATACCATAAACTAATGTATTAAATGTTGAAGTATTAATAAAATATATTATAGGTATTATAATAAAACTCATCAATGTCATTACATAATTATTGTTTAAATAAATTAGATTGAATATCAGTTTTGATTGTTTTGCCATTTTATAAATCTTTTTAGCATTTGTGAGGCCAATAGATTGTGGTGATCGTAACCCTGATAACATCTCAAAAATGGACATAAAATTTAATTTAATACCTTTCATATAGACATAATAATTAATAATTTGTGAATTTAATGCCCAATTAGTAAGCAAAATAAATACTACACTGTAGTGCACTGGTATGCCATAAAAATAACCAAAATTTCCGAGTATTATATGATTGAATTCATTATTACCACCAATTATTATGATCAAAAATTTAATAATTATGAATATGATTAATGTAATGAAAATAACAATTGGTTTATTAAACCATTTTCTATGAGATTGTGAATTATATGACTTTAAACTTAAGCCAATTGTGTACAATATATTATTAAATCCTTTAATTATTAAGTCATTTGGAAGTAACTTATTTTTTAATTGATTTTCCATTTTATAATAAATAACCAAGTAAAGTATTCAGTTTACAGCTCAAATATACAGTATTCAAACTTTACATTTAGCCAAATACGGTATATACAAAAATGTATATAAAATATTCTGTATACTGAATCAAGTAAAGTATAATTTAATGTAATAGTAATTTCAAGTTTAATGAAGTAATCAAAGTTATTCAATCAAATATTTGCAGACATTAAATTATTTCAAGAAGCTTAACTAAATTGATTTTTTAATCATAATTTGTGTTTTCACAATTTATGAGCTTTTATTTGATCCATTGTTTAAACTAGATAAATACAGTTGTTATGTATGAAATTTATACAGTATAAAGCAATACTGTATATTTGAGCTGTAAACTAAATACTTTACTTGGTTATTTATTATAAAATGGAAAATCAATTAAAAAATAAGTTACTTCCAAATGACTTAATAATTAAAGGATTTAATAATATATTGTACACAATTGGCTTAAGTTTAAAGTCATATAATTCACAATCTCATAGAAAATGGTTTAATAAACCAATTGTTATTTTCATTACATTAATCATATTCATAATTATTAAATTTTTGATCATAATAATTGGTGGTAATAATGAATTCAATCATATAATACTCGGAAATTTTGGTTATTTTTATGGCATACCAGTGCACTACAGTGTAGTATTTATTTTGCTTACTAATTGGGCATTAAATTCACAAATCATTAATTATTATGTATATATGAAAAGTATTAAATTAAATTTTATGTCCATTTTTGAGATGTTATCAGGGTTACGATCACCACAATCTCTTGGCCTCACAAATGCTAAAAAGATTTATAAAATGGCAAAACAATCAAAACTGATATTCAATCTAATTTATTTAAACAATAATTATGTAATGACATTGGTGACTTTTATTATAATACCTATAATATATTTTATTAATACGACAATATTTAATACATTAGTTTATGGCATTATCCATGCTATATTTTGGTGTTATTGGTGTTATTCTGTTATGAATATATTTCTCTATCAATCGCTATATTTGTATATTATTTGCAAATATATTAAAATCAAAATAAGTTCATTAAATAGAAAATGTTTATCAAAGCATCGAAATATTGGAAATTCATTATACATTATAAATGATTTCACAAACATTTATACCGAAGTAAGCGATTATAATACGNTATGTATGAAATTTATATAAAGTAATACTGTAGTTTCAAGTATAAACTAGTATTTAAAATGTATTTTATATAATACATACAATTATATAAATGATGAACAATTAAGTATATTATTCAATGAAAATTTTCTAAATAATTATCGTTAATACAGTAATTTAGTAAAATACAAAATGTTTCATTGTCATTATTAATGACTCATTAATTTTACTACAATTAAATTAATTTGTTTTGACATAATTATGTAGATTAAGAAAACAAATATTTAGTTAATTAATAATAAATGATAATATAATTATTGTGTTGAATATAATAATTGGTTTATTAAACCATTTTCTATGAGATTGTGAATTATATGACTTTAAACTTAAGCCAATTGTGTACAATATATTATTAAATCCTTTAATTATTAAGTCATTTGGAAGTAATTTATTTTTTAATTGATTTTCCATTTTATAATAAATAACCAAGTAAAGTATTCAGTTTACAGCTCAAATATACAGTATTCAAACTTTACATTTAGTCAAATACGGTATATACAAAAATGTATATAAAATATTCTGTATACTGCATCAAGTAAAGTATAATTTAATGTAATAGTACTTTCAAGTTTAATGAAGTAATAAAAGTTATTCAATCAAATATTTGCATACATTCAATTATTCCAAGAAGCTTAACTAAATTGATTTTTTAATCATAATTTGTGTTAAATGTTTTACTAATAACGTATATACTAGTGCAATATGCTATTATCCTAACAATATTTGTATAACTATAGCAAATATTTGCGATAATTATATTATGAGTTCGTTTTTATTACATTAGGTTTAAATCGACTCTAGATTTTGATTAAATAAATATAATTGATATCATAGTTTAAGTGTTTATTATTACCGGTAATAGTCTTAACATATAAAAATATACATTTCCATTGTAAATTACAATAAGACATTTTACAAAGTACACATACACTTTTTTGTAATTTTTACATTTTATTTGTTTATCATTACAATTACCCATAAAACATTTTAATAAAGATCATACACAAATGCATTATCATAATTGTTTAATAATTTTTTTTGTCAATTATAGTGAGTTGAATAGTTTTAAGTAGCATTATCACCAAAAATGAAATAATCTATTATTAAAAAATAGGTTATAATTAACTAAAAAGATTTTAAAGTATAATTAACACACTGACTTCATAACATCGGAAATAATTGATTGTAAATAATACATAACACGAAAAGCCAACCTTTCTCTCAGCTATTCTTTCCAATAGTGTTAAAATCTATATACAAATAAATTAATATTAATTAAATAACACATTTGTGTAACTTACCTTGATTTTAATAGATCTAGGCAAAATTATTTTATATTTATTGGGAGTTGAATATGTTATCATTAATTGATTAATAATTTTATACGATTTGTTTGCCTCGTAATTAACAGACGAAACCGTAAATATAATGAATAGAAATAACATAAACAATAAAATAGTTACATAAATGAATATGAACTTAAAAAATAATATCATATCATAAAATATGACAATAAATATTAACAACACATTCACTAAACCAAAGTTAAGCCAAAGTGATAGAAAATATTTAGACCAATAACTCGTATTATAATCGCTTACTTCGGTATAAATGTTTGTGAAATCATTTATAATATTTAATGGATTTCCAATATTTCGATGCTTTGATAAACATTTTCTATTTAATGAACTTATTTTGATTTTAATATATTTGCAAATAATANATTGCTTACTTCGGTATAAATGTTTGTGAAATCATTTATAATGTATAATGAATTTCCAATATTTCGATGCTTTGATAAACATTTTCTATTTAATGAACTTATTTTGATTTTAATATATTTGCAAATAATATACAAATATAGCGATTGATAGAGAAATATATTCATAACACAATATGCCCAATAACACCAAAATATAGCATGGATTATACCATAAACTAATGTATTAAATATTATCGTATTAATAAAATATATTATAGGTATTATAATAAAAGTCATCAATGTCATTACATAATTATTGTTTAAATAAATTAGATTGAATATCAGTTTTGATTGTTTTGCCATTTTATAAATCTCATTAGCATTTGTGAGTCCAATAGATTGTGGTGATCGTAACCCTGATAACATCTCAAATATGGACATAAATTTCAATTTAATACCTTTCATATAGACATAATAATTAATGATTTGTGAATTTAGTGCCCAATTAGTAAGCAAAATAAATACTACACTGTAGTGCACTGGTATGCCATAAAAATAACCAAAATCTCCGAGTATTATATGATTGAATTCATTATTACCACCAATTGTTATGATCAAAAATTTAATAATTATAAATATGATTAATGTAATGAATATAACAATTGGTTTACTAAACCATTTGCGATTAGATTGGGACTCATAAGATGTCAAACTTAAGCCAATTTGATATAATGTATTATTAAATCCTGTAATTATTAGATGCTTTGGTAGTAAAGTAATTGTAGCTTTATTCTCCATTGTACTTGTTTATAAATAATATTAGATTATTTTAGTTTATACGATAATAATATGATCAAGTGAACTGTTTGCACTAAATTAATAATATTTTAGTTAGTAAATGATATTTTTATTAATGACCTTTATATTCAAGGTTATTAAAACAATAAATGAAAGTTATTCTGATAAATGCATAATTAATAATTAATAATTATGCATTACTTGTATTATTAGCTTATTTATAAATTATAATAAAAATAATTTAATATGTTATTAAAGTAAAATTTTTAAATAAATTTCATTTTTGTTGTAGAAATCTATTTGACATCATAGCAATGTCATTTATAATTAAATAATAGTATGTTACAAATAGATTATTAATTAACAGATTAATTAATAATTTTTTGTTTAATTTACTGTACTACCAATTACAATATACTATTATCATTGGGTCAGTTTGACTTATTTTTATTATAATAGTTGATCATTAGAAATAAATAATTGACCAGTCAAATACTGGCACTAATAATAATAATATTTTATTAATTCATTTATACAATATGTATCATATTTAGTTAATTATTAATTATAAATAACCAGAAAATTCACCAAGTTTTATTAATTATTGTCATTTCAATAGTTTTCAGGAGCATTATGAACAAGAGTGAAATAATCTATTTTTAAAACAAATAATTACTTATTAGAGTAAAATACTACAATATTTTTATGTCATAAATTCTGTACTTACTTCATAGCACCTTGTATAATTGATTGTAAATAATGTATAACACGAAAAGCCTACTTTTCTCTCAGATATCCTCTCAAGTAATACTAAAAACTAAACAAAATTTAAAATTAATTAATTTATATAAATGTTACTAAAATCCCTCATTCTGTACACTCACCTTAATTCTAATTGGAGCAGGTATATTTATTTTATATTTATTAGATTGTGAAATTGCTATAGTTAATTGATTAATAATTTTATACGATTTGTTTGCCTCATAATTAACCGATGAAACCGTGAATATAATGAATAGGAATAGCGAACAGAATATAAAAATTACATAAATAAATATAAACATCAAAAATAGTATCATATGGTAAAAGAGTACAATAAATATCAATAACATATTAACTAAACCAAAGTTAAGCCAAAATGATAGCAAGAATTTAGACCAATAACTCGTATTATAATCGCTTACTTCGGTATAAATATTAGTGAAATCTTTTATAATATTCAATAGATTTCCAGCATTTCGTGGGTTTGATAATGAAATCAGTTTTGAATTCAATGAATTGATTTTAAATGTAATATATTTGCAAATAATATACAAATATAGTGATTGATAGAGAATAATATTCCAGATATAATATTGCCAACATATAAAAAATATTGAATGGGGTATGGCGTAAACTATCGTATTAAATAGTGTAGTATTGACAAAATATATGATAGGTGCTATAATAAAACCAATGATTGGTAGGCAAAACGTATTGTTTAAATAAATAGCATAAGTTTTGAGTGTTTGACAAACTTGTGGATCTCATTGGCATTTGTCAGTCCAATCGATTGTGGTGATCGTAACCCTGATAACATCTCAAATATGGACATAAATTTCAATTTAATATTTTTCTTATAGACATAATAATTAATCATTTGTGAGTTAAGAGCCCAATTTGTTAGCAATTTAAATACCACACTGTAGTGCACTGGTATGTTGTAGAAATATGCAAAGTTACCCAGTATTATTTCCTCATTATTACCGCCAAATATTATGATTGAAAATTTAATAAACATAAATAAAACAAATGTAATGAATATAACAATTGGTTTATTAAACCATTTTCTATGAGATTTCTGATCAGAGGGTGTGAGACATAAACCAATTTTATATAATGTATTATTAACACCTTGAATTATTTGATGTTGTGCAAGCAAGCTACTTTTTGTATTTTTTGCCATAATATAATACAATTACTCAATTATCACAATTATTATAAATAGCTTATTTATTAAATTAAGTTTAACTAACTTGTATTATACTGTATTAAGTATATATTTATATGAACTAAATTGCTTCAAGCACTTAATAGCAAAATATTTAAATTCATTTTAGGTGATACAAAAAATAGTTTTAATTAAATGTAATTTCGAGGTTAATGGGCATATAACTATAAATGACTTATGATTACAATTATAAATCCATTATACAATGCGTTAATTGAATTCATGAACTATAATCTTCGTAACATTATTACAAAAGTATTTTATATGCAAATAAATTACTCTAGTTTTTACATTTGTACATTTTCTATAATTAATTTAAGTGCATACCTTAATTTTATAATTATAAATAATTATATATCATACAGAAGTTAAAATAAAATGTAATAAGCAAATATAACTTACAAATATAAAACAAATGTGAATAATAATTTTATTTGACAAAATTAATTTCGATAATCTTAATGAACATTACAATCAAAAATGTCAGGATCTATTTAAATAGATAAAATGATATATGTATTTACAAATAAATAAATTGAATGTATACATACTTCATAACATTGGAAATAATTGATTGTAAATAAAGTATAACACGAAAAGCCAACCCTTTTCTCGGACACCCTCTCAATGAATGACAATAACTGTAATAAAATTATTATTATTATTATCTTGATAATTATGGTAAAATCTATACCTTCACTCAAACCTACCTTAATGTTAATAGATATATGAGCAACAAGATTATTTGTATAGCGATTTGTTTGTGACAATAAATTATAATATTTGATTAAAATTAAATATGATTTGAATGACTCGTAATTAACAGCTGATGTCTTGAATATAATAAATATAAATAATAAGCTGAATACAATAGTCTTAGTTATTAAATGTGTTGGTAATAATCTAGCACAAACTATGGGCTCCATGAGCTATTTTATTATAAGTCATAACAAAGCAACATAAAACAAATAAAACAAATGATAAAATTATCAAATAGGTTTTAGTTATTATAAGCTACAAATTAATTAATTATGAACTTACACACTTTACTGTACATTAGTACAAATTAAAAAATCAATAATGTACTTTTATATCTTATAATTGGTCAATGAATATATTAAGTGCATCGAAACATAAAATATCAATTAGTTATATTCAGTGTTAATTAAAACAAACATTATATAATACATTATGAAATAATGTTTGAAACAAACAACAATTGACTTAGTCTTATCAAATATTAATGATTGCCATACAATTCAGTTATTTTGATAAACATGAGGGCCAGTAATGAGAGAATCTATAGTAAACCATAGTATAGTACTCATTAGAAAAACTTATATTTATATTAAATGCTTTATTAATATACATACTTCATAACACCGGAAATGAGTGATTGTGAATAACGTATAACACGAAAACCCAATCCTTTTCTCAGACACCCATTCAATGAGAGATTGAAACTGAAAATCACAATTAAATTATTAGACAAATGATACATACATTCTGTTCCTGTATACCTTAACTGATAAACGAGGAAATTGCCTTGATGCATATGTTTTGGGCAATGAGTTCAATAGTCGTAGTAAAATAAGATGCGATTTGTTTGCCTCGTAATTAACAGCCGATGTCTTATACAATACGAATAGGAAAATGAATGTCAAAAATACGGTCACATAAATGAACATAATTTTCAAATAAATCATCATTGAGTAGAATACCACGATGAACATGATGCACACATTAATTAAACCAAAGTTAAACCATAAACATAACAAGAATTTAGACCAATAACTTGTGTTATAATCATTGACTTGTAAATACAATTCTGTATAATCTCTGAGAATATTCATATAATTTCTAATGTAATGCCTTTTAGTCATATAAATACTCCGAGCATTCAATGAATTTGTTTTGATTTTAATGTATTCACAAACGATATAAAAGTATATCAATTGATATAATATAATATTCCACGAGTGATAGCCAAATACCCAGAATAGTATAGCATTAGGAATCCCATAGACTATTGTATTGAATACTGTGGTGTTTAATGAGTAAAATAAGGTGACCGGGATTAAAGTAATAAATGGCATTATATAAGTATTGTTTCGATAAACTATTTGAAACATCAGTTTTGATTGTTTAGCAAACTTCAAAATCTCTTTAGGATTTGTGAGTCCAATAGACTGTGGTGACCTTAACCCTGATAACATTTCAAATATAGACATGAATTTCAATTCAATACCTTTCTCATAAATACAGTAATTAATAATTTGTGAAACAAGTGCCCAATTAGTGAATAGTACCATGGGTACGTTTATTATAATAGGTAAGTCATAGAAATAAAAGAAATCGCCCAGGATAATATGAAATATTTTAGCTTGATCGTAGAAAATAGCATTAATTAGTTTTTGTGTAATAAAAACACTGATTACAGTGAACACAATAATTGGTGTATTAAACCGTTTTCGAGGGTATCGTAACTGAAATGATGTAAAATTTAAACCAATTTTATAGAAAATATTATTGAAATCTTCGGCAATTAAATACTTTGGTAACAATTTATGAGCTTTTATTTTATCCATTGTTTAAACTAAATAAATACAGTTGTTATGTATGAAATTTATATAAAGTAATACTGTAGTTTCAAGTATAAACTAGTATTTAAAATGTATTTTATATAATACATACAATTATATAAATGATGAACAATTAAGTATATTATTCAATGAAAATTTTCTAAATAATTATCGTTAATACAGTAATTTAGTAAAATACAAAATGTTTCATTGTCATTATTAATGACTCATTAATTTTACTACAATTAAATTAATTTGTTTTGACATAATTATGTAGATTAAGAAAACAAATATTTAGTTAATTAATAATAAATGATAATATAATTATTGTGTTGAATATAATAATTGGTTTATTAAACCATTTTCTATGAGATTGTGAATTATATGACTTTAAACTTAAGCCAATTGTGTACAATATATTATTAAATCCTTTAATTATTAAGTCATTTGGAAGTAATTTATTTTTTAATTGATTTTCCATTTTATAATAAATAACCAAGTAAAGTATTCAGTTTACAGCTCAAATATACAGTATTCAAACTTTACATTTAGCCAATTACGGTATATACAATAATGTATATAAAATATTCTGTATACTGTCAAGTAAAGTATGATTTAATGTAATAGTAATTTCAAGTTTAATGAAGTAATAAAAGTTATTCAATCAAATATTTGCAGACATTAAATTATTCCAAGAAGCTTAACTAAATTGATTTTTTAATCATAATTTGTCTTAAGTGTTTTACTAATAAAGTAAAGAACACTGTCATAATACAATACAGAATTGGCTAAGCTGGCAACCAGGAAATTTTGATTGGATATGAAAGCCCATTCAATGCTGAGTCCGAATATGTAATTTATATTGGCCTGTGACCTCGGGTTCGGTTGCAGTGACCACTTTTATCGGGAAATTTAAACATAATCAATGAAACGTTTTATTTTGATTCACTCCTGGGCATAAATTTCATGATTTGGCTAATTATTATATTACATGCAAGTACTTATGA
>CAJPVJ010004087.1:0-10038 GCA_905397405.1 Oppiella nova | reverse complement strand
TACCCAGGTCTTTGGTAAACCTATTTAGGATACGTCCGATGGGGTTGTTGTCAAATACAGCCATCGGTGCCCTCAATAGTCGTATGAATATAGTGTTGTGTAACCTCTTGGATGCTATCATACAAATGGCAAACCATGTCATGGACCGAACCATTGTGGACAGTAGTAGGGCTATGATGAGTACGGAGTATATGATCAGGGCAAAGTTGTTTTTCTCCTCCGATTGAGTGCCCTCGTTGTTTGTCCTAATAAAATAAAACATGTTACTTGCTCAATCAATTTATAAAGTAAAAATAATTTTTTGTGTTATTTCAAGGTTGTCATCGGTACCAAAGGTTCAACAAATATACTTTAGTTAAATAATATATTCTTGATAAATAATTGAATTACAGTTTAAAATAAAACAGTTTCCTAAGTATCATTTCACCTAAAATTGTTATATTACTTATTAAGCATCATTTAATGCTCATTTAATACTATTTACATTTAATTAAGCTATTAAATAATTAATCTAACTTTAATACTACTGTATTCATATAATATAATATAACATCAAAATATCCTAGGTGACTATCATTTTATTCTTATGATAAATGACAACCCTGGTCACTACATACCACGTCATAAGCCACAGGTCCGAGGCGTGAAATATAACCTGCGATATAATAGTGGACAGTAGTGTCAGCGAACCCAGTATTGGTCCGCAACCGGCTTTGATGTACTCCCAGTACACCCGACCCCCGATCGAGCCCTGTATGCGCTGCTCGTCCTGTATTTGCGGCGCCTCCTCGACCGGTGCCTCAGACTATACGTACAAAACACATATTAATTTAGGACCTGGAGGTCAGGTATGCTATACCCTACCACTGCCTGACTTTTCTGTCTTTTAAAACTCCTTTTCCTGATGGAGTCCGCCCTTACGGTAACGGATGATCGCACCGACCCATTGCGGACTAGTATTTCTTGGCTACCAGTACTCGACTCCCCGTCCACATGGGCTGAGTCCGGGTCGTCGGAGTCCTCCTCCTCGTCGGCCTCCAGGAGTGACATGAAGTCCAAGCCTTTGGCTATGAGTTCATCGAAAGTACCGAAACCGACGCACTTGCCGTCGTCGAGCACCAGGATTTTGGTGGCTTTCCGTATGAACTGGATTTGGTGGGTCACTAGTATACGGATTTTGTTGGACAGATAGCTCACGACACACCTGTTCGCGAGAATGTGTGATAAAATTAATTGTATTGTTTATATGTAAATTATGCATGTAAAAAATCACCAAACTATGAAACCAATGTTATAATATAGTTTAAAAGTGATGATGGTTAATTTGTTATAAATATTTGTTTACAGCATATTGAATGATAATTGTGGGAATTTCCAAACTTGAAAACTAAATACTTTTAATTCAAACATGAATTTTGAAACCATGATATTACAGTTTAAAAAAATTAAAAATAAAATAATTTCATATATTATTATCCCCATGCTAAACAATAGTTTTAAAATTCTCGTAAACAAATATTAAATAATAAAATAACAATATAAATTATTATAATTTATAATTATACTGTATGTTTACATTTTGAATAAAATACTTTTAATTATTATTAAATAATTAATATTTTGTTTAATATAATAATCATGAAAATTATATAACTGTTAAATTACAGTGCTAATTAATAAAATTACTAGCATATCCCAGTTATTACTTAAATAAAACTCATAGAAGTATCATATTTTTTAAAAGCGCATAATTTACAGTTTTAAAATAAAGTACAACAATTTATTAAAACACCAAATATTTTACTTTAATATAAAAATAGCTTAATAAATTGAACAAGCTTACTTTTCAAAAATATGTTCAGCAACAGAGGCGTCCACCGCTGATAAGGGGTCATCCATAAGGCAAATGTCGGCGTTTCTATACAACGATCTATGAAAATACACATTAATTAAAAAAGGCTTTCCCCTATCATATACAAAATTCATACCTGGCCAAATTGATCCTGGCTTTTTGTCCCCCGGACAACGAGACCCCCTTTTCGCCTACAAGGGTCCGATCCCCGTACGGAAATAATTTTAGATCCCTTTCCAGTGCGCACACCTCTACCACTTGCTTATACCGGTGCTCATCGTATTCGGTGCCAAACAGTATGTTATTTCGGACGCTATTATTGAAATTCCAGGGCTCCTGAGCCGAGTAACTAACGGTGCCCTCAATTTGTATGGACCCACTTAAGAGCTCGAGCTCCTGGAGTATTGTCATCAACAATGAGCTCTGTCAAATAAAAATTATTTTAAAAATTTTATGTCCAAAGGTTATTTATGTTTAAACTAACTTTGCCTGAGCCTACCGGCCCTATAACCGCGAGTAGGTCACCGGGTTTAAGATGCAGTGAAATGTTGTCCAATGTAGGCTTTTTGATATCCTGGTTAATTATTGGGATAAAATTATTTTTTTATTGAAATCACCTATGTATAATAATTTTTGTAAATTATACCTCGCTCCATTTGGCCGTAATGTTATTAATGTTGACCTTGCTATCTCTAACAAAGTTATTAATGTTGATCCCTTTGCTATGTTTATAACCATTTGAAGAACCGTTAGATAAACCGTTGGCAAAACCATTTTGATTCGGACCGTTAGGTTTAACACACTTTTCATCGAGTTCAAGGAAATCCTATTTTGTATTTAAAGATGTTAGTTAATAAAACAAATTTGAAAATTATATTTCCAAATGTACCTGTATCCGTTTACATGTTACCAATAGTTCAGATCCCTGTGCGATGCCTTGCGGGAATATCCATGTTAACGTGATCCTGAGCATATTGAACAGGGCCATTGTTACGAATACTTTTTTGGAGCTTAAGATATTTCCCAAAAGTACGTAGGTGAGAAAACAGCAAAATAATATTATCTTGGTGGCAATTAGAAACAAGGACAAGTTGATGGCTTTCAAATAACACACTTTGCGGATGTCGTTTACTTCTAGCCTAATTAAATTAGTTACAGGTCAATTTATTACCTTTAAAATTAATAAAACTACAGTTTAATTGAATAATATAAAATACACTAAAAACTGTAAATTAAAATCAATATTATTATAACAATTGATAGTCACTTAAATAATAAACAAAAATGGTTTCCGGATGTTAACAAAAACATTTTGCATGCAGTTTAAATGCGAGTTTTTAATTATTAATTTTTGTGTCTACAATATTTTATATTAATAAGTTGATACATACTTTCTAGCCCTGGCCACTAGTTCCGAAAACGACTGCTCCCATGTGTACATTTTAATCACTCGCATACCCGATATAATCTCATTCATTAATCGAAGTCGAGAATCGGTTAATTTGGCCGTTTTTGTCCTAACAAATTATATATACCAAGGTTAGTATTATTATTTTTAATTAAATTAATTAAATAGTATAAATTAAGAGTTTGTTACCTGCACATTGAGAATAGTTTGCCCATGATCAACTGGAAAGGTATATATAGGACAAACAATGCAAGGCCTACTATGCTGGAGATGCCAAGGTACTCCCAAGTTATAAGTATTACTAATACAGCTTGAATGGGAGCCACAAATAGGCAGGTCATGGTCACGGAAAACTAAATTGTGTTGGGTGATTAGATTAATTTTTTTATTTAATTTAAATAATCTGATTATGTACCTCATCAAATCTGTTGACATCGTTGGACATAATGTTTACAATTTGACCGACAGTTGTCTTTCCCAGTGATGCCTGACTTAACCTTAAGGACTGGTATGTTAAATAATAAATTATTAGCATTTCATAAAGATTTTAAGTGTTTTTAGCAAATATTTTAGTGTATTATATAAATTGATTAGACTGTATTGATAAAATGTTTAAATTTCAAAAATAATCTTTTTGTTCTAAACTTTGTACTCGCTCAGATAACCTTTTAAAAGACTATAATTTTTTTGGATCAAATAATCAGGTAGCAATAATAAAGATACAATCAGATAACCGTAAAACAGGTGCAAACTAACTAGTACAAAGTACAAAGATCCTAATTTTCTATATTAATTCACAAAAGCATTTCATTGCGATTGCATTTATTGTTCAATATGTCATCATATACTCATTTTATCAATAAAATACAAAGGTACTAGGATATAGTAAATACGGACTCACCTTTTGGTACATTAATGTACAACACGAGTTACGTAATCGCATACCAAGCTGCAAATTTCTCATAATACAGGGATGGTGTATTGTGATATACAGGGCTGACCCAAACACTATACCACCGGCAGCCATACATGCTTGTTGGTAGGTCAGATAGGTGGCCCCGCTGAAATAGTCCACTACAAAGCCTAATAATAAAGGCTGTCCTATACGGACTATACATTCCTAGAAAATAAAATAAAATTTTATATAAATTACCATCTTATATTACATTAAAATTAATCTGTATAAAAACTTACCCCGAGCCCAAAAATAAGCACCGGAAACGCAAACTGACCACCGTATGTTTTGATTAGCACCCACCAGAATCTACGTTTAGGTTTCAGTAGCTCTTTGTTCCAGTTCCTTTATGAATTCATATATTTTATAGTAATATTAATTTAATTAATTAAAAACTGGCCTACCTTTCCAATTTGGTGACTATCTTAAGGGCCTCATCATCCTTTGAGCACCGGGTTAGGTCATCAAAATCTAGGCTTTCCTTTCGCCAACCCCTCAGAAATAGAGGGTAAAGCCATCTATAAAATTAATTTTTAAATTTTAAATTTTTATAAAATATTTTAAATATAATTAGCATTTTTAAAAAATTTTAAATCTAACTTACGTTACAAATATTTTTTGTAAAATATTTATTGAATCCCATTTGGATTTGGCTTTTATTTTGCTCTCGACTTCCATTATAATTATTATATTAGTAAATGTGTTCACAAATTATTTTTTTAAATAAAATAACTTAATATTGGTAAATAGTTTTTATATTTATACTTTGTATAAAGGAACTTGTCATATAATATTATAAATAACTTTTATAATTACAAAAATAAACAACAAAAAGAAGATATTATTTATTATAATGAATGGTAAAAGAGTTCATTATATTTCAAAGTTTTATTGTGAATAAACTAATTAAATGTGAAACACCGGGTAATATAAGCAAGAAAAAATATTAATTGTTTTTTATAAACATTTTATAACTTATATTTCATGGGAAAGGGGTGTTTACACAACAACTTTCTTGTGCTCACAATCTTAAGTAATTATATATAAAATAAATAAACATTTATTTAACTATATAGACAGCACCGGTAGATGCGCCGACAGGTGAAACGCAAAGCATTTTAATTATTATGATTACGAAATATACGTGAAATCGATGAAAAAGATTTTCAATCAGTTTTGTTATCAATTTCACTTTACCCAGGTCTTTGGTAAACCTATTTAGGATACGTCCGATGGGGTTGTTGTCAAATACAGCCATCGGTGCCCTCAATAGTCGTATGAATATAGTGTTGTGTAACCTCTTGGATGCTATCATACAAATAGCAAACCATGTCATGGACCGGACCATTGTGGACAGTAGTAGGGCTATGATGAGCACCGAGTATATGATCAGGGCAAAGTTGTTTTTCTCCTCCGATTGAGTGCCCTCGTTGTTTGTCCTAATAATATAAAACATGTTACTTGCTTGATCATTTTATAAAGTAAAAATAATTTTTAGTGTTATTTCAAGGTTGTCATCGGTACCAAAGGTTCAACAAATATACTTTAGTTAAATAATATATTCTTGATAAATAATTGAATTCAGTTATGAGCTAGAAGTGTCCGATATACCTTTTACAAATATAGTTACATTTGTTTGGTTGTTTATAGGTTAAAAAGTGTATGTTATTTTAAAATATGGTTTACTACAGGCTTAATGACAAACGATTAGCCCATAAACGACCAAACAAATGTAACTATATTTGTGAAAGGTATATCGGACACTTCTAGCTTATAACTGATTGAATTACAGTTTTAAAATAAAATAGTTTCCTAATAAGTAAGTATAAGTATAATTTTACCTAAAATTGTTATATTATTTATTAAGCATCATATAATGCTGGTTTAATACTAACTTATTTACATTTAATTAATCTATTAAATAATTAATCTAACTTTAATACTATTTTTTAAAAACCTTCATCTAAACTGTAATTTATATTATTTTAAAAATTGAAATATTACATCTTATTCACTACTATTAATCTTGGTTTTAATTATAACCAGTAATACTAACTCTTATTTTAGTTCATTAATTATTAATTCATTAATACAACATCAAATTATCCTAGGTGACTAGAATATCATTTTATTCTTATGATAAATTTCAACCCTGGTTACTACATACCACGTCATAAGCCACAGATCCGAGGCGTGAAATATAACCTGCGATACAATAGTGGACAGTAGTGTCAGTGAACCCAGTATTGGTCCACAACCGGCTTTGATGTACTCCCAGTACACCCGACCCCCGATCGAGCCCTGTATGCGCTGCTCGTCCTGTATTTGCGGCGCCTCCTCGACCGGTGCCTCAGACTATACGTACAAAACACATATAAATTTAAGGAACTGGAGGTCAGGTATGCTATACCCTACCACTGCCTGACTTTTCTGGCGCTTAAAACTCCTTTTTCTGATAGAGTCCGCCCTTACGGTAACGGATGATCGCACCGATCCATTGCGGACTAGTATTTCTTGGCTACCGGTGCTCGACTCCCCGTCCACTTGTGCTGAGTCCGGGTCGTCGGAGTCCTCCTCCTCCTCGTCCGCCTCCAGGAGTGACATGAAGTCCAAGCCTTTGGCTATGAGTTCATCGAAAGTACCGAAACCCACGCACTTGCCGTCGTCGAGCACCAGGATTTTGGTGGCTTTCCGTATGAACTGGATTTGGTGGGTGACTAGTATACGGATTTTGTTGGACAGGTAGCTCACAATACACCTGAGTAGAGGGATGTGTGGTAAAATTAATTGTGATATTTTTAATGTTATATATTGTTTATATTATTATGCATGTATAAAATGAAATAGTATATACATCCATTTATATAATTTAATATAAAGTTTAGATTGGATAAATTCATTTTTATAATTTTTTACACCTTTATATTATCTTATAATAATACATTTGTAACTGTTGTCAATGTTATAAAAATTATACTGTTAGTTTATTTACTATTTTTTCAACTAATGATGAAACAGTTCAAATAAAATGTAAAATAAAATTTTATATCATACCTATGGTAATTGGCTTTAAAATCTCCAAAAACAAATATTAAATAATAAAATACCTAACAATATAAATAATTATAATATGTTTATAGTTTAAATAAAACACTATTTATTATGGCCAATACTTAATATATTTTTTGATATAATAATCATGAAAATGATATAACTTTATAGTTTTAATTCATAAACCTAATTTTTTCCACCAGTTTTCTACTCAAATAAACTCATAATAGTATCATATTTTTAAAAAACACATAATTTACAGTTTTAAAATAAAGTATAAAATTCATTAAAAACCCAAAATAATACTTTAACATAAAAATAGTTTAATAAATGGAACTAGCTTACTTTTCGAAAATATGTTCGGCAACAGAGGCGTCCACCGCCGATAAGGGGTCGTCCATAAGGCAAATGTCGGCGTTTCTATACAATGATCTATGAAAATACACATTAATTAAAAGGCTTTCCCCTACCATATAACAAATTCATACCTGGCCAAATTGATCCTGGCCTTTTGTCCCCCGGACAACGAGACCCCCTTTTCGCCTACAAGGGTCCGATCCCCGTACGGAAATAATTTTAGATCCCTTGCCAATGCGCACACCTCTACCACTTGTTTATAACGGTGCTCATCGTATTCGGTACCAAACAGTATGTTATTCCGAACACTATTATTGAAATTCCAAGGCTCCTGTGCCGAGTAGCTAACGGTGCCCTCAATTTGTATGGACCCACTTAAGAGCTCGAGCTCCTGGAGTATTGTCATCAACAATGAGCTCTGTCAAATAAAAATTATTTTTAAAATTTTATGTGCAAAGGTCATTTATGTTTAAGCTAACTTTGCCTGAGCCTACCGGCCCTATAACCGCGAGTAGGTCACCGGGTTTAAGGTGCAGTGATATGTTGTCTAATGTAGGCTTTTTGATATCCTGGTTAATTATTGGGATAACATTAATTTTTATTGAAATCACCTATGTATAATAATTTTTATAGATTTTACCTCGCTCCATTTGGCCGTAATGTTATTAATGCTGACCTTGCTATCTCTAACAAAGTTATTAATGTTGATCCCTTTGCTATGTTTATGAACATTTGAAGCACCGTTAGATAAACCGTTGGCAAAACCATTTTGATTTGCACCGTTAGGTTTAACACACTTCTCGTCGAGTTCAAGGAAATCCTATTTTTATATTTAAAAATGTTATTTAATAAAACAAATTTGAAAATTATATTTCCAAATGTACCTGTATCCGTTTACATGTTACCAATAGTTCGGATCCCTGTGCGATGCCTTGCGGAAATATCCATGTTAACGTGATCCTAAGCATATTGAACAGGGCCATTGTTACGAATACTTTTTTGGAGCTTAATATATTTCCCAAAAGTACGTAGGTGAGAAAACAACAAAACAATATAATCTTGGTAGCGATTAGGAACAGGGACAAGTTGATGGCTTTCAAATAACACACTTTGCGGATGTCGTTTACTTCCAGTCTAATTAAATTAGTAACAAGCAAATTTTGTATCTTTAAATTGAATATAACTACAGTTTAATTGAATAATAATATAAGAAATAAATTAAAACCTGTAAATTAAAATCATTATTAGTATAACAATTGATAGTCACTTAAATAATAAACAAAAATGGTTTCCGGATGTTAACAAAAAACTTTTGCATGCAGTTTAAATTAAGCACTGAATTTTTAATTATTAATTGTAGTGTCTACATTATTTTTATTAATATGTTGATACATACTTTCTAGCCTTGGCCACCAGTTCCGAAAACGACTGCTCCCATGTGTACATCTTAATCACTCGCATACCCGATATAATCTCATTCATTAATCGGAGTCGAGAATCGGTTAATTTGGCCGTTTTTGTCCTAACAAATTATATACCAAGGTTAGTATTATTATTTTTAATTAAATAGTATAAAATAAGATTTTGTTACCTGCACATAGAGAATAGTTTTCCCATAATCAACTGGAAAGGTATGTATAGGACAAACAATGCAAGGCCTACTATGCTGGAGATACCAAGGTACTCCCATGTTATAAGTATTACTAATACAGCTTGAATGGGAGCCACAAATAGGCAGGTCATGGTTACGGAAAACTAAATAGTGTTGGTTGGTTAGATCATTTTTTCAAAATTTTGATACCCTGGCTACACACCTCATCAAATCTGTTGACATCGTTGGACATTATATTCACGATTTGACCGACAGTTGTCTTTCCCAATGATGCCTGACTTAACCGTAAGGACTGGTATGTTAAATAATAAATTATTATAAGTTATTACCATTTCTTAAACATTCAAAGAGTTTTTAGTAACTATTTTAGTGTATAATATAAATTGATTTGACTGTATTAATAAAATGATTAAATTGTTAAAACGTAATCTTTTTAATAAACTTTGCGCTTGCTCTGATAACCTTTTATATGATTATAATTTTTGATTAAATAATCAGGTAGCAACAACAAATATATAATCAGATAACTGAAAAAGGTGTAAAATAGTGTCATTTTTCATATCCATTCACAAAAGCATTTCATTTCCATATTATCAATTGCTCGATATGTTATCACCTATTTCAACAATAAAATGTAAAGGTACTAGATCATAGTAAATACGGACTCACCTTTTGATACATTAATGTACAACACGAGTTACGTAATCGCATACCAAGCTGCAAATTTCTCATAATACAGGGATGGTGTATTGTGATATACAGGGCTGACCCAAACACTATACCACCGGCAGCCATACATGCTT
>CAJPVJ010004085.1:0-10041 GCA_905397405.1 Oppiella nova | reverse complement strand
TTTTAGTTTTGTCTAAAAATTAATGATTAAAAATACGAAACAATAAAAAATCAATTCTTGTCCCAATTTATTGTTTAAGCTTTTGTTAAATAGGAATTTTTAAGTCTTAAAATCAATTCAATTTATTGTATTCTGTATAAAAGTAAAGAATATTCTCATATAAAGCGGTCTTCTAGTGTATGTCTCGACCTCATTGTATGACATATTATTCTCTTGTAAACTAAATAAAAAGATTTTACGTTTAAAGGAGTTTATATTAAAAATTGACTTTTGAGAGAGAGAGAGAGAGAGAGAGAGAGATAACTATAGCGAATATAATCGGTAGATCACGAGATGATTGTAATACAAAAGTCTAGACTTTCTCTAAGTGAATAGAAAAACAAAGAAAAGTAATATAAAAACAGAATTTCAACAAAAATATAATTGAAAGCAAAGTCTGACGAACACAACCACTACTGTTGTACTATTAATACAATTGGCTTTCATAGCACTCATTACACCACATAATTCTTATTACCTTAAAATTATGGCTCATTTATTGACATAATTTTGGCTGAACTGAGTGACCGACAAAATAATCAAAAACTTTTATAAGAAAATCTTTTCAAATATCAATAAAATGGTTAAATAAGCGCTTTTGTTATGACATTACATCAAATGATGGCTAAACTCCGCTAAATAGCCTATTTGTGTATAGTCTTCAATTCACCCACAAACATAACCTACTGTTCCCACCACTTCCCTAATTTATCCCTGATAAATGTATAAATGGGTTATACTATATATTACACGACAATAAATAAGTTAATATTCTTATTATATGTAATTTTATGTAATAGTCATCACATTTTGTATGTGGGTTATTATGTCGTATACATTGCATGACCAGAATATTCTGTATGTATGCACAGAATATTTGAGAGCATAAAGTAAAAGAAAAAATAAAATTGTGATTTTCATAAACAAATAGTTTAGAGACATATCCAGGCAATAAAAACATCAAAAATATATAAAAAATATTCAAGGGATCTATGAATAAAACCAATTGTGGGTTTGCATTACATCCATGTGCTCATCGATCCTATGATGCCATTAGGAAAATAAAATTTTCCCATTTAATCCAGGTAGTGAACCTAGCCATCCAGGTATACCAAGTATATTACAAAATTATATTGTATTTATTGGTAACCCTATTACAATTGAGAAGTATATCTGATGTTTAATCTGATGATTTTATTTATTTAATTTTTTTTGTCGATAATTCCCAATTAGTGAACGACATACATAATACGTGTACAGTACACTAGAAAAAGTGGTTTATTTTTGAAACTTTTTTATTAAAAGAGCAAATAATAAAATAGTGATTCAATCGCATGAATAGCTGACTGTATTTGAATGCCTCTATTCATTGAACAAGAATAGAGAGAGAGAGAGAGAGAGAGAGAGAGAGAGACTGTACTGTCTGTTAGGTTTTGTATTTTATTTTATTTTCTGATTATTTATCGTTTGCTTTAACTTTATTCTCGTGTTTTCAGTCATTTTCTGTTTGTTTTTCTTAAGTTTAGAGAATATTCTGCGAATAAATCACGGATTGAACAAAGAATTTGAAATTCCTTTAGAAATGTAGTTCTCAGAGGGGAATGGGAGCCAAAATCTCCAGACTCTAAGAGTTGTGTTTATTTTATTTCCAGTATAGACTCAGTGAGTGGAAAGTTATGTAAAACCGGGGGTACAGTAAAATACCGGCGCCTAAAACCTATATATCATTATAATATGTTTTCGTAAATATATCCGTTATTATCAATCAATCATTTATGATATAATAGTCTTTACTATTATTTTGATTGCATAGTAATCCGCAATGGTTTGAGAATTGAATTTGGATTTTGATGCCAAACACGACATTCACAGTAGAGATAAGGACTGACGATAGACTGCCAGGAATTGTGTGTACTGTATATGAGAGCAAAAAATGATATCCAATATAAATATTAGTCGAGATTTAAGAGTTACGTATAGTATAGACGGCATTGAGAGTGACTATAGTATAGCATAAAGTGTTGGCCGAAAAATCAATTCATGACAAGCGATGAGAGTTAGTGTTGTATTTGTAATCAATTTTAGTGTTCATTACTTTTATACACTCACAGGACTTGTGTTTTTTCGGCCACAATAGCTCTCTCTCTCTCTCTCTCTCTCCGCTATCTTATAGCCATCTATTCTATTATAGTCTTATGTGTCGGCGCTTCTCATGAGAGAACAGTCTCTCCTCTTCACTGACAAAACAAATCTGAGGTTTGGCTCATATATGTGCCCAAAGCGAGAGAGAGAGAGAGAGAGAGAGAGAGAGAATCGATATTTGCAGCGATTTATTTGTGTCTCTGAACATTATTCTCTACACTATATTCACGTTATAAGTGACTTTCCTATTAATTTTTTAATATAGTAATTTTGTAGTCCATATGGTGTTAGTTAATTAAATTCTTTAGAATACTATTAATAAACAATTACGTTTAGTGAACCTAAATCTCATACAGTATTACTCTGTATTGTTGAGTAATATTATATGTATAGTGTATTAAATGTTTGTCAATTGAATGTTGCGCTCAAATATCAGCGATATTTTGAGAGCCGAAAACAACTCAACAAATAAAAGCTATTTTTATTATACTTTATTAGAATATTCTTTATGAGAGACTGAATGGCAAATTGTATATACAGTACAATAAAGTAAAATTAAATTATAATTCATTTGCATCACAATAGCAGTTGTAAATTAAATTATACAAGATTCAATTTCTTAATAATATTATTTTGGACTTTATAAATGATACTTTGTTTTGTGTTATCTATAGTTAACTCGATTTTAATTAGAAATTTTTAGACATTTATCAATTTTCTACAAAATTATTTCATAATACAATATTTACCGTTCAATTTCATAATATGAATACTCACTCATTCATAAATTTATATTAATATCAATTTCTACACATGAATATCATATACCAAAAAGCATTTGATTGACAAATATATGATTGTTTTCAATGCTTAACTCTTTTTATGTCCTATTTTTAGTGCGAAAATGGAAAATAAAACAATTTATCAAAATTTTGTCGATATTTCCATAGATTTTTCGTCCAATATATACCCGAATCGTTATTCTTAGCGACAATTTTTCATAACCTAACTGTCGTTACTGTTTATTGAACTAAAAAAATCATAGTATACTGTATAGTATGGGACTAATGGATATATTCAGTACACTATTCGCTGTACAATTCAGTGCTACTGAACTGAACCGGCTATTCAAGTGACTGAGCATTTGAACAATCGTTAAGCCTTTTCTAAATACAAATACAGAGAGTATTAGGATTTTCATTAGTATTGCTATTAAAAGTCATCCTTATTTCTTATACAGTAGTAATTAATACCAAAATCAATGAATTTCGGTGTTTTTATGTGATATATAAAAGCAAATATATAGACAAATAATGTGCCATTAGTTTGATCCCTTGTATAAAATCTTCGGTTCAATGTATTGTAAAAAATGTTGAGATAATATGACTCTTGACTGTCAATCACTATAGATTTGCTGTCAAAAACAGTTTAGATTTCAGTCTCTCTCTCTCTCTCTCTCTCTCTCTCTCTCTCTCTCTCTTTGATACCATTAAATAATAGTTGACATTCAGTTCGTGTGAATACAATGCCTATTGACTAGAAAAAAGTGTACATACTTTTTGTGCCTAAGTTTTTGGATAAAAGTTTTGCTCATTAATTACCGACACTACTAATAATATGAATATAATAATTATTGTACTAGTATATGATGCAGTTGAAATCTATAACTCGTTATAAGTTGCCGGATTACTTTTATAGCGATTTTTATATGGCTTTAAAGTGTATATAACGAGAAAACAAGACATTTTGCGATCGATTTTCATATTTCTTGTTCAATGAATAGAGGCATTCAAATACAGTCAGCTATTCATGCGATTGAATCACTATTTTATTATTTGCTCTTTTAATAAAAAAGTTTCAAAAATAAACCACTTTTTCTAGTGTACTGTACATGTATTTTGTATGTGGTTCACTAATTGGGAATTATCGACAAAAAAATTAAATAAATTGTAATAGGGTTACCAATAAATACAATATAATTTCGTAATATACTTAGTATACCTGGATGGCTAGGTTCACTACCTGGATTAAATGGGAAAATTTTACTTAGTTTGCCTATTATTTTCCTAATGGCATCATAGGATCGATGAGCACATGGATGTAATGCAAACCCACAATTGGTTTTATTCATAGATATATTGTATACCCTTGAATATTCTTTATATATTTTTGATGTTTTTATTGCCTGGATATGTCTCTAAACTATTTGTTTATGAAAATCACAATTTTATTTTTTGTTTTACTTGATGCTCTCAAATATTCTGTGCATACATACAGAATATTCTGGTCATGCAATGTATACGACATAATAACCCACATACAAAATGTGATGACTATTACATAAAATTACATATAATAAGAATATTAACTTATTTATTGTCGTGTAATATATAGTATAACCCATTTATACATTTATCGGGGATAAATTAGGGAAGTGGTGGGAACAGTAGGTTATGTTTGTGGGTGAATTGAAGACTATACACAAATAGGCTCTTTAGCGGAATTTAGCCATCATTTGATGTAATGTCATAACAAAAGCGCTTATTTAACCATTTTATTGATATTTGAAAAGATTTTCTTATAAAAGATTTTGATTATTTTGTCGGTCACTCAGTTCAGCCAAAATTATGTCAATAAATGAGCTATAATTTTAAGTTAATAAGAATTATGTGGTGTAATGAGTGCTATGAAAGCCAATTGTATGTGTATTAACAGTACAACAGTAGTGGTTGTGTTCATCAGACTTTGCTTTCAATTATATTTTTGTTGAAATTCTGTTTTTATATTACTTTTCTTTGTTTTTCGATTCACTTAGAGAAAGTCTAGACTTTTGTGTTACAATCATCTCGTGATCTACCGATTATATTCGTTATAGTTATCTCTCTCTCCCTCTCTCTCTCTCTCTCCCTCTCTCTCTCTCTCTCCCTCCCTCTCTCTCTCTCTCTCAAAAGTCAATTTTTAATATAAACTCTTTTAAACGTAAAATCTTTTTATTTAGTTTACAAGAGAATAATATGTCATACAATGAGGTCGAGACATACACTAGAATACCGCTTTATATGAGAATATTCTTTACTTTTATACGGAATATAATAAATTGAATTGATTTTAAGACTTAAAAATTCCTATTTAACAAAAGCTTAAACAATAAATTGGGACAAGAATTGATTTTTTATTGTTTCGTATTTTTAATCATTAATTTTTAGACAAAACTAAAATGTTTTTACAGTATATTTATCTCGAAAATTGATTTTAATTAATGTCACAATTTTTGGCATTAATTCGCTAATGAAAACGCATAAATCCCTTTTGTTTTGCACTTATTGTTTGAAACGTTTATTATTTTTGTTATAATAATCATAAATTTTATTCCCACTTATTATGAACGGTTGAGTTGTGTATAGTATTATACGATAAAAATCCAAAATATTATTCTCGACTAGAATTGTGTTTAAAGTTTTATATATTGTAAGTAATCTGAAAACACTAGCCATTAAAGTATAAGTATAAGCTAGCAAAAAACAATACAGTACAAAAATGTTTGCTAATATTAAATTTAAATCTTTCGCTACACTTTTATGATTAGTAAATAATTTTAAATGTTTTATGCGATGCATACAAAAATATCAAATAATATATAAATTCTGATAAATAGGCACAAAAAGGAGATTGAATTTTTCACTAAACCTACCATTCCCTCCCATACCTCTAACCGAATATCTATCCGTAATAGAGAGTACAGTGTATTCACATATATATAGTATATAACTACTAATCGATTGAAACATTTTGCAGTGGATTTGGCCGTTGTTTATACCAAACAGTACTTCACTTAACACTCTATCTCTCGCTAAACGAATTGCTCGTAAAAAACAACTGAAAATAAAAATAATAATCACTTTAGATGTGAATAACTCGAGAGAAATAATAGGGAAGTTATTCACGAAAATCTTATTATGCATTTGAATGCAACAAAAAAGCACTTTTTTCAATCGATTTAATGTCTTAAAAGTATATATCGTTTGTATAAATGCACTGAAATTTTGTTTGTAAAGTATTTATAATAGTTATGTCTGTAGACTGTCCTGTCATTTAAGGCATTGGATGTTAGTTTATTTACCGTTATTTCCATTATCACGTGTCACTCATATTTAAAATATAATTTATGGCTTGAAATTGATTTTGCAAATAACTTTGCTCATATAACTTGAATTAATTATAATGTAATAGCGATTTTTTGTCTGAGAGTCACTCATAATTTGTTTTCATAAAAGCAAATGCATTTCAATGACTAATTAGTTTTTTATTTTAATATAAATATTGTGTTTTTGATTAATGAGAATATATTTTTCCGGTAAAAGTCATTAATTTTGATAAATATTTTTCGTGTTTTAATAGAGAGATAGATAGATAGATAGATAGAGAGAGAGAGAGAGAGAGAGAGAGAGAGAGAGAGTGAGTGAAAATGTTGAAATTCAAACCATTTGTTACTCAAACTTTAGGAAATTATATATTTTATTCAAAATGAAATGAAAAACAAAGCCTTAGTCACAAGAATGCAAGAATATTCTGTGATTCATATATCGATATATTTAGCTATTCATGGAAAATATAATATAAAGTGAAATAAGAAATTGAAAAGAATTTCTCATTAAATTCAATAAATTCAAGAGAGAATAAAATGAGAAATAAGTTTTTGTGTGATATTTCTTTTGTATAAATGAAGTCAAAACTCAATTATTATTTAGAAAATTATTTTTTCTCTCGCTTTCGCTCTAATGGTATATTCAGTGTATATTAAATATGACTTATTTCTAGCGATTGTCTGTTCTCTCAGTTAAATCTCTTTTGCCTTTTTCTCTCATTTCCTGCTAAATGAACGGTAAGGACTGTTTGTGTGTGTCTTTCCATCTCAACCACTCGTCAGCAGCTATTGTTCACAAGAGAGAGAGAGAGAGAGAGAGAGAGCTGACTGATGCTGGTATTGGTACAGTATATACAGACAAAAACATTACAATCAGTTCTACTTTATGTCTCATTTTGTATGAAATGCTGATTTCTATTCTTTCATATCCTAAGCGCTCTCTCTCTCCTCTCTCTCTCTCTCTCTCTCTCTCTCTCACACACACAGAGTCTTATAATGCGATCCATAATAGCTTAAGAATTTGAGCCTTATTTCTCTCTCATATGTGATTCAATATGTATTTCTCTCTCGATATTAGGATTAATAGCATTTCTATCATTTCTCTACTTCTCTATACTATTCACATCTTAACTCATAAGCAATGCATTAGTTGTAAGAATTTACTATATTTTAAGATATAGTTTATTGAATCTCACCATTCATTTGATTTCATTGTAAGGAAGTATACAATAATCAGAACGAGAGAGAGAGAGAGAGAGAGAGAGAGAGAGAGATCAATAATTTTGTGAAATACAATTTACTTTCTCTTTACAGTAAATTTCATTTTCCTTTTTTTGTAAATTTATTGAGAGAGAGAGAGAGAGAGAGTTGATGTCAGGAATGATAAAATCCAAAACACAATTGAAATAATGAGAAATATTTTAGTGAATAGAATTCAAAATAAATTTACAAAAAAAGGAAAATGAAATTTACTGTAAAGAGAAAGTAAATTGTATTTCACAAAATTATTGATCTCTCTCTCTCTCTCTCTCTCCCTCCCTCTCTCTCTCCCAAATTCAAAACTGTTATATAAAAATTTATTGTCAAAAATTGGTCCCACATTTGACATTCAACTATAATATCATAGGAGTGTCTGTCTATAGAGAACTTATATGTATTACAATTGGATTAGAAATTCACTTCACGGCTGACATACAGTTTTGCAATACTTTTATGACTTCTTAAAGCATTTCCTAAAGCATTGATTCGCTTTTCCCTCTAAAATGCTAATAAAAAGCCAATAAAACAAAGTTTTTATATATTCTTTGCCTCTCTCAACATATTTTACAATATTTTTGGCATTAAATCAAAAATATTTAAGAAGTTTTGTATTACAGTAAATGCAACTCTATTTAAATTTGCTTTTATTTTTATTTTTATCGATTATTAAACCTTTATTTTCTAAGACACAGAATATTCTTCAATAAATAGTTTTTGTTAATAAAGTAGTTTATTATATAAAATAAATAATCAATTATAGCTCCAAAAGCTATATAAATGGAGATATAGTTGCGAATTGTTTATACAGAATATTCTTATTAATATTCAAGACCTAAAAATAGACTTTAATTAGAAAAGTGTCGAAAATATAATAACTCTTTAATAAAGAACTTAATTATGAATTCTTGTCATAAGAGAGTTCAAAGTCATTCACTGGTACTCTGAATGAGAGCTCATTTTTGGTGGTATTTGTGACAAATGCCACAGAATTTGCTGTTCATTACACATACAGTACATATCAACACTTTTTGATGGGTTTAATCAAAAAATAATTATATATTAATTAAAATTTATTTTTCTTGTTTTCTCCGTTGAAACAGTGAATATCTATTATTAAAATCTATATCAAATCAAATATAACGATGTGTTATGAATGTTATCTCACAATCATATCCGACACTTATATACCGTTCACATACAGTACAGTATAGTCTCGAGTATTATATGCGATATTATAAATAATTTATGACAAATTGTGCGCAAAATATTAATCCTATAATACGGTTAACACACAATGAGTTATATATTATAGACATATAGACACCGTATAGAGAAAACAATTTCCATGAATTCATTAACATTTCATTTTCTCTCAACTCTTATTTTTATTTATTAATCTCTCTCTCTCTCTCACTCACTCACTCTCTCTCTCTCTCTCTCTCTCTCTCTCACACACACACACATACACTTGTATTCTTGTAGAATATCTGTATCAAAAGTGGGAGAGAGGAGAGAGAGAGAGAGAGAGAGAGAGATAGATAGATAGTAAATCGCTTTGAGATATATTTTTGTAATGGAAATCATATTTGAATTTTCATTAGTCAAGTGTTTCTATTATATACTGTATTGCTGTAGTATTTCTGACAGCAAATGCCAGTCATGTGCAGGATTTCCATCCATAAGTGGAAAGGGATTCAATGGCCAATAAAGTGTCCAAAAATCTATTTTTAGATATTATTTTCTAAACAATTATTATTGTGCTATAGTTTGCAAAAAATATATTTTATAATCAAATGCTTTTTTGTATTGATAGTATCAATTTGATACCAACCCCTGTCATATTGCACATACCTTTCCATTCAATATAAATTGAAATATCATTTCATATATACTTTATATAAATATGTGAATGAGATTTGAGTCGCGAATTAATTTAATGCCAAAAGCACTCGGAATAGCATACCGTGCCTCCCAGTCCCCGCATATTATATTCAATCACTTAATACTAGATTTCTATTTACGTTTGAATTTACAATTTGTTTTAACTCTTATTTTTGAATTTCAATTATGTTTTTGTAATTTACGACATATTTAACTGAAATATAAATACCATTTGATTTGCGAAAGTCTTTTGCCTCTAACGCGTGGAAACTACTAATCATTTTTCATTGAAAATTATTTTTCGTGTAAAAAATTACATTTTTTTATCAATTTTTGTTACTTTTTTATGTTGACATTTAATAACAGATGTGTTAAGACTATAAAATCGATTGATTTTCATGTGTTTTTAGTCTTTTCTGTTTGCTTTAAATTAAGCGTAAAATTGATTAAATTTTTTGACCGATTTTTTATTAGCTATAAATTTGTTTTCTTTTTTGGTGCTAAGTTTTCTTGTCTACAATTTTATTGATTTTTGTGCTCAGTATCTCTCTCTCTCTCTCTCTCTCTCTCTCTCT
>CAJPVJ010004084.1:0-10041 GCA_905397405.1 Oppiella nova | reverse complement strand
AATACAGTAATCAAAATAGTTTTGATAAATAACTCACTTTTCCGAGTGAAATATATTCTCCAAATTGCAGTTTGACCAGATCCTTTTTGCGGTCAATTATCCTGAACACTCCCCTCTCATCCACTTCGCCGATGTCTCCCATATGGAACCAACGGATGCCATCCGAGTCCTCAAACTCCTCAGCCGTTTGTTTATCCAATTTGTAGTAACCCTTTGCGATGAAGTCTCCGCCGACTATCAACTCCCCTCTGGGGTACGGCTTATCAGTGGCTCTATAGCCTCCCTCTTCCCAATCCCTGAGCTTTATTTTGCAGCCATGAAGGGGAGCACCGATGCGGCCGCACGTCATCTCATCGAAGTCCGTCACTGCAGTCGCGGCACACGTTTCCGTCGATCCGAAGCCCTATTCAACCGGAAATGCAGTCTTAGTATTGAGTCCTATAACTCACAAATAGTTTGATAAGTCATTGAATACCTGAAGTAACTTAATATTGAGCGCCGCCTTCATTATCCTCTGCGTCTCGGGACTGAGAGGTGCGCCCCCGACCACCATTATCTGCAACTTCCCGCCCACTTGGGATCTAATACTGCCGCAGACAAACTTATTGATGATGGGAGTGGCGTAACCCCTACTGTCCCAATAGGACTTGTACTCCAAGGCGTAGTCGAATAGCTCTTTGGAAAAGTTGCCCCTCTTTTCGACGGTGTCTTCAATAGTTTTGCGAATTCTGTCCAAAATGAGGGGTACGGCCGACATAACCGTGGGTTGGAGGAGAGTCAGGTCCCCCTTATCGCCCCGTCTGATGGAAGTACCTTGGTCTGTTAGCGTGAATGGCGTCCCATAACCCATACGCACGCCCACCGAGAAGAAGAAGGTCTCGGCCACGAACTCCAGTGAGTGGGCTAATGGCAGGTACGCCATATACCGGTGCTTTTCCGCCTCGTTTATGATAGTGTCGTTCAGAATGGAAAGCAGTGATGAAACCGAAGACATGAAGTTCTTGTGCGTCAATACAACTCCTTTCGGTGTTCCCGTCGATCCTATCATTTTCAATACATTTATCATAAATTGTGTTATTATTTGATAACATTGTTAGGAATAGTCAAAGATTTTTCACGTATTTATTATTCAAGACATACCAGAAGTATAGAGTATGACAGCCGTGTCGTCGGGCTTAGGCTCCACTCCAGTCAGTGTCTCCGGGGCTGCCTTTCCATCGCTAACCACTCGCTTAAACGGAATCAATTGAATCTCAGGACCAAATCCATCGGTTGTGAGCTCTTTGAAGCTTTCAATGTATATAACTGTCGTCACTAAAGGTATTTTGGGTTTGAGTTTAATAAGTTTTGGCAACAAGTCTTGTGTCGTTATAATATGTGTGACTTCAGTCTCGTTAATGCCATGAATTATGCCCTCATCTCCTAATAGTGCGTAAAGTGTGGCAATTGAGGCACCGATTCGTGCGATTGCCTGAGCGCTCAGAAACCACTCTATAATCAATGAAATATACAATTAATTATATATTCTTGCTTAAAACTCTATATGTTTGAAAAATAGCTAGATTATTTGTTTATAAAAAACATAATAAATTAGATAATCTTATGATTTAAAAAGTTCTTATAATAAGTTTCAAAATACATACCAAGTCTTGTTTCGGCAAATATGAGGACATTATCTTTGGGTTTCACTCCATTGGCGAGTAATCCACGAGCGATAACCCCAATGCGATCATCCACTTCGCCAATAGTAATCCACTGATAGTCAGTTAGTCTCCATTTCCTCAATACCTTTCCATTCGGTTGTTTCTCTTGCTCTTCGCCTAATATCTCCCTAAACCCGAGGGCCGGTGCGTCCCTTCCGTTCATCAAAAGGGACTTTCGCTGCACTTCTGGTATTGTTTTGCAATCTTTGACATAATGGTGGACCGGATCGCAAACTCTCACATAAGGCGAGTGATAATCGTTGGGGTCTTCGCGCCTGCAGCGGACCTTCTCGTTACGGGCCACCCGTTCCCATGGCTTCTGGATTAGGAAATATATGGGGAAAGTGATCACATCGTACACCACAACCAGGCATCTAATGATGAGGAGTCCAATCGAAGGTTTTTTAGTCGACATGATTATTGTGAGACAAAACCGTGTTTGTGAACAATGTATGAGTTTTGCTGAAATTTTTATACGAAATATAATTCTCGATAAATGATATGTCGGAGTGAATCCAATTTGCGAGACTTGTAGACGAGTTTTGATTCGTTTGAGATTTGAGATTAAATATCTGTAATATATTACGAAATATTGTCAATTTTACCCTTGAAAACAGCGCAAAATAAATATAATTTTTTCTATAAGTAAAAATTGCTGTTAATATAATTTGAAATTTGAAGATATAATGTGCACGATACATAGACTACAAAATACTTTATATGGCTTTTATATTTTTCAAACAACTAGACGAGTAGTATAAACACATGAAATGTTATTTGAATAATATTATTAAACATTCAATTTCAATGTATATAATTCAAACAGAATATTTAATATTTTTATTGATTACTAATTTGATTATTTTTAAATCAATTAAATAATAACTGTAGTTTTATAATTATAAGTTAGGCTTGAATATTAAATTCATGCACCATTAAACCTCAAACATATATTTATTATTCAATTTGATAAAAATTTATAATAACTATTTAAATTTATTTCATTTTAATATAAGACTTTTTACATATAAAACTTTGTATAAATCTGATGTATTGCGTTAATTAATTATGTATATAAATAAAAATAAAAACTCAAAAATCATTATATACTAATAGACAGGTGTTTGTTATGGTATTTTCACTACCGGGAAAATTTAATATTTTTATTAAAGTAATTAGAAACAGTTATAATTTTTAAAAATAATAAATTATAAAATAATACTCCTATTTAATTACATATAAAATTATAATCATTACTCTGTTACTGAAATTTAATATGTGATAAAAAGTCCAGATAACATATAGGATCTCATTCGATAAACCAATTTAGTTATAGATAACTATATTTTATCCATTATAAAATAATAAAACTACAATTAATTGACATCAACTAACAGTTTATTAAATAATAGATATTATAACATTTTGAATAATTTAATTTAAATGTAAAATATTTAAAAGTAAGTTAGTAAATATAAAACAAAATACATATTATTTTGATGTTAATTAACTGTAGTTGATTGTCAAATAATTATAATAGATATTATAACATTTTGAATAATTTAATTTAAATGTAAAATATTTAAAAGTAAGTTAGTAAATATAAAACAAAATACATGCTAAATTACAGTATTAAGACTATATAAAAATTCTAGAAAAACAATAACATATTTTTGTAACAAACAATATAAGAAAATAAACAATATATTAGTGTTTTGTTTTACTTAAAGATAATTTTAATCTCAATTAAAAACCGATAAATAGAGTCAACCATACATTAGGTTTAGATTTTTGAAAAGAGTTAACCCAAAGTCTGATAAAACATGTAATCTCTTCAAACCTGTGGTGAAATAATACTATCAAAGAATATTTGCTTTCATTTCAAACTTTTCCTATTTATCCAGACATTGAATTTCTGGAATTAAACCAAATTTTTATTTATTTAAACATAGTGATTTTTCAATTATCTATAGTAAACAGGTTTAGGTAGACTACAATTAAGCTATTATAAATTATTTTTAAAATCGTTAACATTAATATTGTTTTCATAAAAATTTATTTGTTTTGTAATATTGGAATATTTTTATTCTCGCACAAATATTAATATCGTAAACAAAGTTTATAATAATAAACGTTATGTCTATAATTGAAGCATATTATCTCATAAAATAAAGTCTGACTGATAATAATTTTGAGTTATTATAAATTTATATTCATACTAAAAACAAATACTGAAAGTAAATGTTAGAGCACATGTTATATTATAGTTAATAATAATGTAATAATTAATAATTATGTAATATTATAATTCATATTTAATAGCAATAGTCTCGTTTGCAATTGTTTGAAACTCTTTACTAAAATATATTCTTATAAATTATATGATAACTCATGGAATTCATATTTTCCAGACAATAATGACAAGCACAAATTATTAATACATTTCAAATAGAAAAATATATTATGATTTTACTTTCTTATTTTGATACTGCTATATTAATATTCATTGTAAATAACAAGTTAAGTAACATTTACATGATAAATATATATTTTAAGAATTATAATCTAATAATATTTAAATTTAATAAAATCAAATTCTTACAGTAAATTTTGTAGTAAGTAAATCGTTTAAATGAAAATAACTTCATATATTTAAGTAAAATAATATTTTGAAAATATATATTAGAAAACAAATGTCATAATTATAAGGAAATTTTAATCAATATTATCTATCTGAACATTTAGTTATTATAATAATTTACATCATTTATAAGTTTACAACTACATTTCATTGATTTTTATCAGACACATAGTACTGTATTAACATAAATGAAGTGTTGTCTGAATTTGATAATAGCTAATGGCTTTAAAAATAATTATGATTTGCATATTTAAGCAAAATAAGTAATGACTTAATTCATAAAAAATATCATTGAAAAGACATAAAGAATAATTATATACGATAACACATAGTGATATAAAATCATATAAAGTTATGGATGTAATAGATTAATAGAAAATAAAGTACAATATTATGGGACATACCTATTGTGTTGTACAGAGATTCTGTTGACTCGACTCTATAATTATTGAACGAATTAATAAAAATTTTTCAGCAAAACGTGTCGTAAATATAAGGTTTGCGTAGAAAGTGAACTGCAGATGAGGGGACCGAAGGGCACCACCAGTTCACTGATCACTTGTCTATCACTCGGGTAATGTTGAGCCAAAGTGGTGGTGCTCTCAATCCTATGAACTTAATATTCATTTAAAAGAGTTGATTGCACTACAAGTGAACACTACAGCAGTGTATAGGACATGGAGTAAAGTCGATACCAAAGTTTAGACGATTTTGGATTTTGGCCTATGGATGGGTACATGCAGTACTGGTTATCACACATCACCCGATTCTCTATCATATCATACTATCGTCACTATAATACATAAGTCACTCATCCATAGCCACAATAATACCATTACTGTAATACCTATTTTAGAAATTTAGTTGTTTTGATAAATAAATTTTGAAATGCGATAGTAGTATAGTAAGTATAAATTATGGTACAAATTATGTACTCATATGGAGTACAATACGAGTGAATTCAACGAGAATCGCATATAAAGTAGATTTACTTTTTCATGTAAACAAATATTTTCGTGTAATACCAAACTCTTCTCAAACTACCGTAACTTTATCTACTTTTATGATCAAAATAAAACTTCATTTACTTTTTACCAGTTATTTAGGATTAAACATATTATTGAGTAAAATAATGTACTACTCCTTCATACAAACGGGCAGTTATTATATTAATAGAAAGTTATTTACGAAAGAGTGTCTGATTTAGCATTTATAAGACCATTGAAGGACAAAACAATTGGATAGAAAATCCTTGAATATCTCTCTCCTATTATTCCGTGCTTTCAATACGAGATTCATATGATGTGTGTATTATATTAACGTGTTGTGGAGTTACGTCACTGTATTTTTGTTGCTTTTGCCTGTCTTTGCAGATATGTATTGCCATCAAAGTCTTCACTGATTAATTATTTATTTTATTCATCATTAATAATGCAGTTTGTATTATATTTGAAAATTATTTTAAATATTATTTATAAAAACACCTGTATTTATAACTAAATTTATCTTGACATTACAATGGTTAATTTATGAAGTCAACTTACTCGACTTGGATACATGCAATTTTGTAGTGTAATGTCATTAAAATATGTTTTATATATTCAAAATTTGAATGTTTATAACTATTTAATTATTTTCATTCCCAATTAAATGATAATAATTAATTTTTATTTTGAATAATACTTGTAAAAGAATTTGTATCGAAGCCTTTTAATTGAAAAATAATTATAAATTATATATAACGTTGTAAATTAATGTAGCGTTTTAATATGCAGTATAATAAGTAAGTAAAAATTATACGGCTATTAAATAACTTTAGTAGAAAATTTGGTTAAATAAAAACTTCTCTCTTAGTCTGTTTAGTGTTGAAATGCCATTTGGACTTTGATTTTAGATAGTTTAAGATTTCTGTCAATTTCAAAGACTTGTCATAAAATACCATTCATTAGAAAAGATTCGTTTATTTTAGATAACCTTTTATAGATATCTTTAATAATAGTCCTTTCAAAGAAACTTAATTTAAACTTTTTTTAAAATGTATCTTTATTAAATGTTCACCAATAAAAATAATCTTTATCCAAATTTGATGATTAAAAGTTCTTGAATTTAGTTTTGATAATCTAGCTTAATTTAAACTTATTTAGTTTATATGCTACTGTAGTTATATAGTTATATAACTTTCATAATTTTAAAAATTCAAATTTTATATCTAAACCAATTCTTATGATGATTGAATCTAGTAATAAACTTATTTAAAAAATACTTATACATTTTAGAACAAATAATTCATATTAAAAATATTTTAACTCACTAATATTAGTTAATTGTGCTTAATAAAGGTTTCTTAATCCTAATTTACCTATATACAATAAATTAATTTTGCCTGAAAAGTATAGAAATTTGTTTATAGTTAATTTTTCTCAACGTTATTACATACTACGGTAAATGAATTACATTATTAATTAAAAATACTAAATTAGTGATTTTATTTGATAGAAACATTAAACAATCAAATTCATAGTAGTCATTATAAAACCTTTGATTATTTCACGGCAATTATAAAGATGTGTTTGAGTAATATTATAATTACTGAATATCTGAATCTAAAAAATTTCTTATAGATGAGAGGCTATAGTATTCAAGCAATCAATCATTTATTGCCAAATTGATTGAACCGAAAGGGAATTTTGTGACCAAAAAACATGATTTATTATAAGTCTATAACTCGAAGGATATCTGGTCTCTCGTATTATAACTTATGCTTTGGATATCTTTACGAGACATTCATTCATCTCGTGAGTGAACCCAAACATAAAACATTGAGAAATCACTTTAATTCATGATATGTTCAGCACAAAATTTCTGTTCAAACATAGTATTTATATTAGAAATCAATGAATTACTAAACAATTTATAAATGGAAACATTTGTCGCATTAAAATAACACATGTCTTGTGTGTATATAAATAGCAATTTTGGGCATATTTTTGGAAAATAATCACAAATTCTTGCCATATTTAGGGACAGAGGTTTAGGAGACATAAGTTTTGATTGTAATCTGCAAATAAACATTTTTTTATTTGTAAACATTTATATTTCGGTCTTAGACTCTAAACATAAAAGTTGAGATAATTTTTGTGTAAAATTAGCAGTGTTATTTTTGGTCAGCAATAATCACTTTCATGTGTTGTGTAATATATAATTACTAAACAAATTATTAAACATTTTGTACCCAAAATATAGTCTAAATCATTGATCCAATGAATAAATCAATAAACAAATTAAATTACATATAAAATAGTAATATATATATATTAATGGGAGTGAGAGGTCAGTATAATATGTCACATTAAATAAGTAAAATGAAAACAAGTCTAGTTTTTCACTAGTAATGCTAATTCAATATTGAATAATAGGCATAGGGTAGCCTAATTTTACAAATAGACAGACATATGCGCTTACATTGCCATTGAATTTAAGCTATAAAAACATGTTATATAACAATGTCTAACAGTATTACCGTTATTATTATATATTAAGTGTCGTGACATCTAAACCTGATTTCAAAGTCAATTCAGAAATGGATTGAGATTTTCGACCCAAACTTTTTTTCTCATAATTATAATCTTATTTTTAAATTTGTCTTTATTTTCACATTTTTTTATTTACTTTCTTTAATAAAACTTATTTTTAAAAATACAAAACTAAATCACAAGTATTTTTATGGCTAGTAAAATGAATGTCAACTCTAATTGTCTTGATCTCTAATAACATGTCTCTTAATATAAAAACTCAAATTAAGGACTTTTCTAATATTAAAAAGTAAAATAAATAAACATATTTAAATATAACACTATTTTTTGCCTTAATTAATATGTGACACCAATTAATCGATACCTACATATCTGTTAAGGTAACTAATTTTCATAATAAGACAACTGCAGAGACACCACAACTCGTTGTCTACATTTTCGACTATAAATATGAGTTTCAAATCTACTGGAAATCATTCGGTTCCACAGTTTGGAAACAAACAGTTTCTTAACATTTATCAAAGTTTTCAATCAGTTTTACAACCAAAATGGTATAAAGTGTTGATAATATTTCTTGTAATGTATTTCAATTGATTGTGTGTCTGTCCGCAGAAATTGAGTGTCATTTCACTGCTATTGATGGCCTGTGTATTGATAGAGAGATCGCAATCACAGTTAGATTTGGATGAATTTCAAGTCATGTCCTCTGATCTCGTGTTTGACGACGGATTTGGTGGAGACTTTGGGTCCGAAGTACTTTCTGGCCATAAGGGTTATGGACACGGAGGAGGTTTGCAAACCATTTATTTTACTTTAATTTAAATGACAAATTCTTAAGGGGGCGGAGGATATGGCCATAAGAAACATGGTGGTTATGGTGGTGGTGGTGGTGGCCACGGGGGTTACGGCAAAAAGCATGGGGGGTATGGTGGGCATAAAAAGAGACACGGTGGACATGGAGGATATGGCAAAAAACATGGTGGACACGGTGGTGGGTACGGAAAGAAACACCGTGGTTATGGTCATAAGAAACATGGTGGTTATGGCGGTGGTGGTGGTGGTGGTGGTTACGGTAAAAAGCATGGCGGTCATGGTGGTGGTGGTTACGGTAAAAAGCATGGCGGTCATGGCGGTGGTGGTTACGGTAAAAAGCACGGCGGTTATGGACATGGCAAATAACAACATTATTTCAATATGGGATTCATTAATTGGCATTTAAGTTACATTGAGTATTATTTATATAACTTTATATTTAATTAGAATATTATTTATTAGATTATTTATATATTTAATTATGCGATTTAAAACATGTATTTAAAGTTTAGTAAATTATCATGCTATCATTGTATTTAATTTAAAAATAAAATATTTTCGTTGCAAATTAAAAACAATTTATTATTGTCAAAATATTATTAATACTGTATATTAAATATGATTTTTAGTAAAATTAATACATTTAATAAATTCACAGTATTACAATTAATTACAATTTATAAACAAGTTGAAACAAGTTATTAGTTATCAAGTTATCTGATATAAAATAGAAATTACTTTATTTAAATCCATATTTAAGTTGCATTTAAATGTGTACAAGAACAATTCGATATTACCATGTTAGTGAACTCATTAAATAAAATTTTTTATAAACTATCAAAAGAATACAAATGTCTATCCGTTCAGTAAGAAAGGACTTCTCCAGAAATTCATACGAGCCATGGCCTGAAGCCTCGATTGTCTCGACTGTAATAACATATTGAGATAATTATTTCCTCCGAGTCTCTGAACGCCATTCTTGTTATTTCGAGCTCTCATTCGGGCTCTTCTGCTCTGTATTCGGCTGTTGGGGACTCTCTGTCCGCCCGCAGGAGACGGACTCACCGGTGGTAATGTGGCTGACAGTCAGACAATACTTTAATATCACTTCAGTATAACATTGTATTGAATGCATTTACAAACCTTGTGTGTTAGGGAAACCTCCCCCCGGTCCTACCGGTCCTACCGGAGGTATTGGTGGCACAATGGGTGGAATACGTCTATTATTGCAACCACACCCTGGTACTAATAGCACATATCGTTGCTTAAATACCGGGTCCTTAAATGGCGTGAAGTCATCGCCATTTGTTTTAGACTTTGAATTATTTCTTTGCGATGTCTTCTCATTATT
>CAJPVJ010004083.1:0-10042 GCA_905397405.1 Oppiella nova | reverse complement strand
AGAGAGACTCTATTGAACTAACTGTTAAAATAAATTGTTTCGCCACTAATGTTATAAATTGTTATAACTTCTCTCTCTCTCTCTCTCTCTCTCTCTCTCTCGCATTCAATTCTATACAATTGGTTACAATATTTCTCAACTCAACTGATCAACAGTTCATTAATTTTAGTTAATGATTGATTCAAAATGAAAGGTTAAAAGCAAACTAATGTCTGCAGACAATGGATAGGAAAAGAAGTTAGAAATCAAAGCACACTCCAAGAGTAGTACAGACCAGACATAAAGAAACAAAAAAGAAATTAAATTCATTTGATTTGATTATAAGATATAATTAATGAATTTTATTCCAAAATATCATAAAAACACAAAATTTTCATTTATTTCAAACTTTTATATTCCGAAAGTTTGAGTCAAAATTGTTATATAAATAAGAGATTTTTGCTCCGTTTAGTAGTATTTTATTAGATAAATAAGAAATGACATGAAATTTATTATTACATAAATGTCTATAAGTTTTTGCTTTCATTTTTTGCTCTCTCTCTCTCTCTCTCTCTCTCTCTCTCGAAGAGATCCATTCATTCATTTTGATTCCATATATGACTAACTATTGTATGATTTGATAGCAAAACACACACATATAAACACTTAACCTCAAAATAAAATGATAAAAACATTCATTTATTATATAATGTATGAATTGTTGGCAACATTTTGTCCATTCCTTTGATGGACTCACAGTCTCTATGAATCACAACTCGGATTCACTATTTGCTCATTGAATCAGAAATCGGGTGCAGTTTTGTAGGCATACCTTAAAATTAAAAGTTATCTCCTCTTAAACTTAGCCAACAAATATAATACTAGGGATAAGTCTATTAAATATTATGTACCGCTTTGCAAACTAGTTCAGTCAACTTATTATAATGGCTATGATTATGCAAAACACTAATTATCGTTATTTTATATTAAAATTATTGTATAATATTTTTGTTGTTTGTCCTCCATAGCTAAACATAGCTCTCTCTCTCTCTCTCTCTCTCTCTCTCACTCACTCAACAAAATATACACAATTCAGTAAAATTCATATAAAGAGATGATTTAATAATTGAAATGAAAATTTTGTGGTCAAATAAAACGACAAAAATGTTATAATAACTGATGTAGCTTTGTAATTAAGAAATGATAGATTGAATTATATTTTCATATTTTTCATTTTATAATAATTTCACAAATATTAATACGTTTTATTCAGTGCCCAAAAATACCATTAATTTCGAGCGTAATATAAATGATATATATTTAATAATTTTACATAATATATAATTGTATATTATACAGAACAATGTATTCATTTTTTGGGAATGAAATATATATACAATGTATTTAAATTAATGTGTAATATAAACATATTTAGCTATTAAATGACAAAATCAAATGAGACGCTTGAAAACAATATTGTCATCGCTATAGCACTCAAACCCATTGTTTGATTTCCACTCTAATTTGTTTTCGTATTTAATAGATATTCACTCAACGAATATATTCTGCATTTTTATGGAAAACAACAGAATCCATGATAATAATGTTGTCATACAATACACAATACAATGCAATATACACTGAATATTGTGTTTGTGAGTGAGAATAGGGTCTACAAAAAACATTGAGCACACATTGAGTGTCAGTCTCTAAGGATTGATAACATTATGCAAAACCAATTCTCCAATATTTACACTAATTTTGAGGCTTTTTTAGGCGACTTTTCTCATTATCGCAAATTAGAGCATATTTTGACTCCAATTCATTTCATCAGTGCTTTTGTTACAATTCTGTCGATACTATGATTAGTCGTCGAGAATAATGGCTTAATTTTTTTTTAACTATAAATACTGAACTAAAATATATCGTTATATTAAGTGAAGGCAAATAAGGAAATAACTATTTTTTCTGTTGTGTTGTTGACTCTGAACTTCAAATTCATTAAAACCAACTAATGATCGCAAATATGTCAACAAAGACAAGATGTGTGTTGACCCCCGAAACCCACTCCTAGTCTCCAAACCCATGCTAAGCCAATACATAACAAAATCGTTTGATAGCAAAAAAAACTAAATACATTTCACTGATTAAGAGCGAAACTAAAAGTTTTCATGTCTTTAATATTATTTGCCTTTTGTTTTTAACTTATGTTGACTACCAGTGCTATTATTATGTATTTAAAGAAGTCAACTCCCATTTGGTTTCTCACGGATTCACATATGATTTGAAATCGTTTTTAATTCCAGTACTAGTCATGCATTTCGGAGATTTAGTTCCCATTAAAATCGGACACAAAATATGCTTTTTGTGTACCTTTTTGTAAGATAAACAAAATACCGTACATTTGACTTTAAATCTAAATTCAATAAATAGTCGGTAATGACTGCCACTACAAGAGTCTCGGGAAGTCATCGAAGCCTAAAATTTCACATCAAATATATTTATAAAAGTTTTTGTATTGAATGCAGTTTTCTATACTTATTGCCATTCAATCGTACATTTTATTTAGACGCATTGAATATTTTGAATGTCTATTATTTAATAAACATTTATTTATCATTCAAATCCATACACAATAGGAGTAAAAATAAAAATATTATTTTTGAATATATAAGTCAATAATAATCATAAAATTCTTTAAGACTCCGAGAATTTTATTAAATTATAAAAATAAATAAACATGAAACTTTAAATTTATATGGCTTATTTTGGAAATTTTATTTATATTAAATTTAATCAAATAAAGTGTTTTAATGAGAATTTAATGGCAAAATGAAAAACTAAAAATATTAAAAATTATGCTACAGTAATAATAATTGCAAAATTAATATGGTGCTAAATAATATAAAAATTGTAAAATATAAAATTTAAATTAAATTATTTACTAATTAGTGTATTAATTATCTAAAGATCTTATGATTTTGAATTTATAAAACTACTTGAAAGTTTCCGACAATAATAAGCACAATTAAATAAATATCATATTAATGTAAATACTTTATATATAGTTGGCCCAATTTTATCAAAACATCTAAATAGCAAGGTGCATAAAATTAGCTATTTACATTATCTATTTTGTGTAATTTGCTATTTTGAATGAATAACTTATTTAATAATACGCTACTTTAATAATCATCTCAAAAGTTTCCATTGTATTAATTAAAATATAGTAGATTTATTTGATTAAATTTCTAACATAATACAATATTTTTTATTTTTTCCAATTTAAATATATTTTTCAACAAAAACTTAATTTTCTATGAGAACAACGAGAACTCATTTTTCATGACATTTGGGACTATTTTTAGACAAATAGTAAAAAATAAAATTAAATATTTGACGTTCATACTTTTTATATATTACATAAGTAATTATACACATTATTAGTATAAAGCACAATTTAAATTTTGACATTTATTCTAAATAAATATTTATGTAGTTATTTTTATATAATTTACTTATGTATGCCGTACAGCATAAATTAATAACAAGTTAGTTATATGATAACTCATTATAATAATAAGGTTGCTTAAAAATATTTCAAACATTAATATTTAAATTAAATTCAACGCCAAATATAATACTCGAGTACATCATATGATGGGGTAATACATGCCATAGTAATACTCTACGCATACGACTCCTGTGTTTAAATATTTAAATCCCATTAAATTTAATACATTTTGAGAATATAATTAAAACTAATTCCAAATGAATTTTTGAATTGCACTCAAAATAAATAGTGCTTTTAGTCGGATATTAGGGATATGGTTGAGAGGGGGTTAGGGATGCGAATAGGGATGCGAACGGAGAGAATAGTCTTTTAAAAACAAATTAAATATTTAAATATATTTTATTTTTTATGGGTTTTACTACAATAATTGAAATGTAAGCGCAGAATATTCTGGGTTTTTATATTTTTTCTTCCGTAAAATATACGGAAAATAATATATTTTTCGTATAAAATATGTGAAAATAAAGTAATATATTTGATCGAAACAAATATGTCTTTTGTTTTATTTATTTTCAACTATAGTTTTAGCGATTTCTCTCTCTCTCTCTTTTGTACCCATCGATCAGTAAATAATTTATTATAAGTGCAGCAAAAATCGTGATTCGCTTTAATAGCGGTTTTGTTGAAATTAATGATTTACTATTTTAATGAATAAAATTGATGAATGGATTATTGGAATATTCATTAAACTAATCCATCAGAAAATGGATACCAATAATAGATATATACGAAACCAAATGGAAATACAATTCCCGGACAAATAAGCACTTATTAAATGAAAAGCACAAATTAATTCATTGCAAATGGACCTATAATACTGTTGTGTATAAATGATTAAAACACAGATCCATATCTTTTAATATTTATAATAATGTCTGTAAAGTAAATGTCATTTCAGTAAAATCCTATTGTTATCTAATAAAAACAATTGTTTATAAACAGTTTATCAATATTATAGTACAGTATAAATTGTAAGATAAAGCAAAGTATAACTATGTTTAATAATAAATTTAGTAATATTTATTTAAATGTACACAACTTAAATAAATATTTAATAAAATATATATCAGGAAAGGTGACTGAATTAGGTTAGAATAGAAAACAAAATTAATCAAATTAATGTGTAAATTTTAATTGATTGTCAAACTCATTTTTGGTCCTATTTTTACAATTTTGTTTTGAGTGACAAACGCATCAAAACAAAAAACATTACCAATGATTGACTGATTGTTTCTGAATTCACTTGTTTTGGTTCACTGATGAGCACTCAGTCAGTCATTCATCGAGAGAGAGAGAGAGAGAGAGAGAAGGAGAGAGAGAGAGTGAGAGAGAGAGTGAGAGAGAGAGAGTGAGTGAGAGAGAGAGAGTTTGATTATTTTGAATTCATTTAATTTTATTGTTGTGTTTGTCATGCATTTTTGTTTGCATTTATTTCATTCATTTCTTTCTCTCTACTCTACTGTGCATTCAATTTAATGTCAAACTGTTTTCCAATACTATTTCACTTAATCTTATTATAACTACTCTAACAAATTAAAAAGTCAAATCAAACGCTGCTTTTAATAAACACATATTTCTTTAATATATTTGTACTTTCAATAAAAACTTTGATTTTATATATGCAATATTCACTGAATTTGTAATCAATGTTTTTTACATATTTAAAGTTAAAATTAAATTCAACAAATTACTGAATATTTTAAAAACTCCGAGTTCATTGAATTCATTATTTCTGCCCAAAAAACTAAGCATTTTAAATTATATTTATCATAAATTACTTGTGGTTATGATAACTATTTATCAACTCGTATCTAATCATTAATTTAAAAAATTTATAATATAGTCAACGAAATATAAATAAAATAATTGAAAATTTTTAAAACAATTTTGAAGTACAAGTATTTTTGCGAAAAACATTTATATTATAGTTTGCAATGTTTCTGAAAATTTGTCGATTGGTTATCATTAATATTAAATGTTTGGGCATTTAAATTAATCTCTTTATTAAAGCCATAAGTTATATACGGCTATAAAGTTTTAATTTAATTATTTATAAATTTATGAACACATGTAAAATATAAAATATAAATTAGATTTAAATATGAAAAACAAAAATCAATTAAAATAATTATCTTTTAAAAAGCAATTCTAGTATTCATTAATTAATGTAATTAATATAATGCTAATAATGACAAGATTTATCAATAAGCAAGGTGGGTTCCATATGTATAATTGTCAGCCAAAGACATGTCATGTATATAATTATCCGTTAAATGTAATATGAAAGGAGTTTTTATCGCAAAAAACTTCTCTCGACAGGCAATGCATGCAATTATATAATAAATGGTTGACTACTGTATGAATAAACTGTGGATTTCATACATACTATATCTGTATACCATATGAATGATAGATAATAGTAATTGCATATAAAAACAACATATTGTATGCAATATTTAAATCATTGGCTTTCTTTGTAGTCAAATAAAGTCTATGAAAAATATGACATAAAAACGAAAAGTAGTTTTCAAAAAAGTTAACACTTTGTAAGTTTGTGTATAAAAAATAACATAAAATTTTCAATTATTCTCATAAATTATAACATTAATTATGGGCTCCCATTCCCCCTCCCAACTCTCACTCCGGTTATTAATTATACAATCGTTTGAATGTTATTTGCGGTCTATTTATGCGGTAATTATGAAAAGAAGTGCCGAAATGATGCACACAATAGAGTGAAAAGAAATTTAAATAACAATTGTGTGAATCGGAAGAAAAAATACTTTACTTTTTTCATCGTATTTGTGTTGTCTCTCAGATGTGCACCCATTATATGATATAATGTATACAAAGAGCAAACTTTGAGTTCATTATAACATTCGGTCAAATGAGTTGTATATTATTCCCCGTGTTTTTTGGGTAAAAATAAGATAATATTATCTATTCTTATAGCAAATGAGATATTGAATAATGAAATGCAGTTTTTTCATTCCCATCGCAAATGACTTGATTTGCTTAGCTATGAGTCGTGAGAACTTTCATTGTATTAAAAATATCACTATTTTTTGATTTATTTTTAATAGTCGGCAATTGAATTTACGTTCAATACTTAATGTATAGTACTATTGATTACAAGTTATAATAAATTGAGCGAAAATAATATTAGACAAAAAACTGAGATCTCGGATGAGTTAACGAAAATATCATAATTCCTGTGGGATTTTGTCACCATTTGTTTATAAATATATTTGTGTTGCTTATATTGATAGTACATAATTATGTTTGCAGCAAAATAATAATTTCCACTATTTGTCTAAATTATTTTTGTCATAAAAATCAACAGTTTATTAATCCGAGAGGTATTTTTAAAATATCTCAAAAATGTATTATAAAAATGGTTTAGCGAGTGGGAGAGTGGGAAATATTTAAATAATTTCGTGTTTAATTCAAAACAAAACTTTTAGTGTTATTACATTTTTGCTAAAGAATTGTTACGATTATAATAATATTGAGTAAAATGTAAAGAATTTAAGAATTTCTATTTGCAAACCAAACCTCAACTACTGACCCATAGATTTACAAAATTCTCCGAAAAATATGCGATATATTTGTATAAAATAATATTTTTAGAGTTTATATACATTGTTTTTAATAAACATAATTAAAATAAACGAAAAATTTTAATTATTTTAAATGCATTTAATCTACTCTATATTCTATATTTACCACAATTACGGTAAACTTNCTCTACTCTACTGTGCATTCAATTTAATGTCAAACTGTTTTCCAATACTATTTCACTTAATCTTATTATAACTACTCTAACAAATTAAAAAGTCAAATCAAACGCTGCTTTTAATAAACACATATTTCTTTAATATATTTGTACTTTCAATAAAAACTTTGATTTTATATATGCAATATTCACTGAATTTGTAATCAATGTTTTTTACATATTTAAAGTTAAAATTAAATTCAACAAATTACTGAATATTTTAAAAACTCCGAGTTCATTGAATTCATTATTTCTGCCCAAAAAACTAAGCATTTTAAATTATATTTATCATAAATTACTTGTGGTTATGATAACTATTTATCAACTCGTATCTAATCATTAATTTAAAAAATTTATAATATAGTCAACGAAATATAAATAAAATAATTGAAAATTTTTAAAACAATTTTGAAGTACAAGTATTTTTCTGAAAAACATTTATATTATATTTTGCAATGTTTTTGAAAATTTGTCGGTTGGTTATCATTAATATTAAATGTGTGGGCATTTAAATTAATCTCTTTATTAAAGCCATAAGTTATATACGGCTATAAAGTTTTAATTTAATTATTTATAAATTTATGAACACATGTAAAATATAAAATATAAATTAGATTTAAATATGAAAAACAAAAATCAATTAAAATAATTATCTTTTAAAAAGCAATTCTAGTATTAATTAATTAATGTAATTAATATAATGCTAATAATGACAAGATTTATCAATAAGCAAGGTGGGTTCCATATGTATAATTGTCAGCCAAAGACATGTCATGTATATAATTATCCGTTAAATGTAATATGAAAGGAGTTTTTATCGCAAAAAACTTCTCTCGACAGGCAATGCATGCAATTATATAATAAATGGTTGACTACTGTATGAATAAACTGTGGATTTCATACATACTATATCTGTATACCATATGAATGATAGATAATAGTAATTGCATATAAAAACAACATATTGTATGCAATATTTAAATCATTGACTTTCTTTGTAGTCAAACAAAGTCTATGAAAAATATACATAAAAAACGAAAAGTAGTTTTCAAAAAAGTTAACTCTTTGTAAGTTTGTGTATAAAAAATAACATAAAATTTTCAATTATTCTCATAAATTATAACATTAATTATGGGCTCCCATTCCCCCTCCCAACTCTCACTCCGGTTATTAATTATACAATCGTTTGAATGTTATTTGCGGTCTATTTATGCGGTAATTATGAAAAGAAGTGCCGAAATGATGCACACAATAGAGTGAAAAGAAATTTAAATAACAATTGTGTGAATCGGAAGAAAAAATTCTTTACTTTTTTCATCGTATTTGTGTTGTCTCTCAGATGTGCACCCATTATATGATATAATGTATACAAAGAGCAAACTTTGAGTTCATTATAACATTCGGTCAAATGAGTTGTATATTATTCCCCGTGTTTTTGGGTATAAAATAAGATAATATTATCTATTCTTATAGCAAATGAGATATTGAATAATGAAATGCAGTTTTTTCATTCCCATCGCAAATGACTTGATTTGCTTAGCTATGAGTCGTGAGAACTTTCATTGTATTAAAAATATCACTATTTTTTGATTTATTTTTAATAGTCGGCAATTGAATTTACGTTCAATACTTAATGTATAGTACTATTGATTACAAGTTATAATAAATTGAGCGAAAATAATATTAGACAAAAAACTGAGATCTCGGATGAGTTAACGAAAATATCATAATTCCTGTGGGATTTTGTCACCATTTGTTTATAAATATATTTGTGTTGCTTATGATAGTACATAATTATGTTTGCAGCAAAATAATAATTTCCACTATTTGTCTAAATTATTTTTGTCATAAAAATCAACAGTTTATTAATCCGAGAGGTATTTTTAAAATATCTCAAAAATGTATTATAAAAATGGTTTAGCGAGTGGGAGAGTGGGAAATATTTAAATAATTTCGTGTTTAATTCAAAACAAAACTTTTAGTGTTATTACATTTTTGCTAAAGAATTGTTACGATTATAATAATATTGAGTAAAATGTAAAGAATTTAAGAATTTCTATTTGCAAACCAAACCTCAACTACTGACCCATAGATTTACAAAATTCTCCGAAAAATATGCGATATATTTGTATAAAATAATATTTTTAGAGTTTATATACATTGTTTTTAATAAACATAATTAAAATAAACGAAAAATTTTAATTATTTTAAATGCATTTAATCTACTCTATATTCTATATTTACCACAATTACGGTAAACTTTTGAATCAATACATTTTGTGTTAATTTTATGATTAAAAATACATTAGTTTTGTTTATTTACATTTTATTTTGTTAACAGAATTTTTATTATTATTTTTGATTTAAATGTTATATTAATTAAAAGCTAATCCATCAAAATTAATGTACAAAATGATTAAGATAATTAATGCATAAAAGTGTAAATTACTTATATTAAAATATTCAAAGTTATACTCTTTGAAATAATGTTATAATGTATAGCATGCTAGTTTTTGTTTACAAAACTTTTACAAAAATAAAGTAATATTAAGTTATGGATCTGTAATGCATTGTATGCCTACATTGTATCCATACTCCCACTCCCACAGCAATATAATTTGAAACATTTAATAAATTTAATAGTTTTGTACAGAAAATGCTTCTGAAAAACTATTTCCTATACCTTACAATGCTTTCAATATAAATTTACTATG
>CAJPVJ010004082.1:0-10044 GCA_905397405.1 Oppiella nova | reverse complement strand
ATTCTTAATATTAGGGGAGAATAATGGCAAATATGAGAACAATACTCTGTGGTCAGTATCAGCCGATTACGAGTGCGAACACAACTCATACTTCCAGTCGATTAGCAAATCATATGAATTTCAACAACAAATTTATTGCAACGAACTATTCGTTCAAATTGCTGACAAACCACTCATTGATATCGGGCATAGAAATGGCAGAGATACCGCTCTCAATCAAATAGACACGACTAATGCAGTCAAAGATGAAAATGGTTTGAACCAAATATCACATTGATTTCAATGACAAATAAGAGATTTTTGATTGTTTTAAAGGCAAAGAAGTATTTTGGCGAATGGGAAGAGTAAGGGGTGGCGATTGTGACGGAGACTTGCTTTTCGTTCAGAGCTTTAGTATTCCTACAAAAGGTTCGTGTGATTCATATACCGGTGTAACACACGTGCGGTCAACCAAAACATTATATGCCGTGAGAGGCAAGTGTGAGTCCACTTGTTTCGGCCATAGGTCTGTCCACTACGAGCCCGGAAAGAGGAGTCAACACAAACATGAATGATATCCTTAAAAGGCTTTAAATTATATGAATTCCCGTAAATACATTTCAATAAAATACAATAATGTACAACAAATGTAAACATCAGAACCAGATTTTAATTCATTAATTTATATATTTTGATAACATTTAAAATCTAATAGTGTTTTCGTATAATTAAAGCTAAAAATATAATAAACTTAGAGTGAAATACAGTATTTATATATAAATATTTTTCATAGATTAAGGAGTGTTTCGTCAATAAACATATAACTTAATTAAGACTCTAAACGACAGTTCAATAGAGATTTTGTTAAAAATAAAAATTAATTTTTAAACATTATTTGGAAACAAAAATCACAATAAAATTGATATTCAATAGTGTTAGGGTTATTTAATAATAATTATATTTGTTTTTGGAGTAATTGAGAGAACATTCAACTGGAATGACATAAAACCGGCCGACCCTTGAATAGAGAGAAAACAGTGTTTGGGTCGACATCCAGAAGCGAGCGCCAGTGGGAAAGGGACTCAACATCGGGTCTCATAGAGTCCACTGCGGCCTATATAGCGAACCCATTTGATAACGTCGTGGTCGTTATAATTGAGTTTCGGCTCAAAGACCTTCAGATAACGAACTTTGAGTCCGGAGGGCGCGAACGGCACCTCAAAGTTCATGGAAATGGGCGGTCGGTTCCACTTCTTCTTCGTGTCCGTCAACAGCAACTCAATCTCAGCGCTCAGTTGCGTCTCTTTCATACCCGCCATTCGCTTAATCCTAAACCACAGATACATTCATAAGTATTAGAGATAATGATTGCGACAACCAATCAATCACCACATACTTCCAGACGATGGCGTTCTCACTGGCCTTGTATTTGGCCTTTCCTTTCATACAAATCAGTTGACAGCCACTGGTGTTGAGGGGCGTCGGGATCTTCACCTCAATCTTTTGGCCGATAAGTGATGGCTTGAAATTAGACTTAAGTACGACTTTGACCTCCATTTTGGTTCGGCCGACCTCTCGCACCAATGGTATGATCCGGAAGGGGAACGATATGTCTTTCGTGATCCGGTATCTCATGAGTTCGTACTCTCCATCGGGTGGTATGAAACTGATGGCGTGTTCGGACTCAAACTTAGACAGTTTGACGCATTGGTGGAACTGGCAGTCGTCGATCGCAATGGACGACTTGCTGGTGGTGGTGGTGGGCCGGGAGGGGTCGTCCAGTGCCGCCGACTGCGTCTGTTTGCCCTTACTTTCCATCGTTATCTTATCGTTGATACCGAACTTGCATTCAGGCATTCCGGACAGGTATGACTTCATCACCACTTTGCCCGCCACGTGCGCCGATAGCACTTGTCCTACAATTGCACACAATTTTCGTGTCAATTCATTAATTATCAGTTGATTTGGTGTTTGTTTGCAAACAGTTATTGCTTTCAAACAATTAATTTAATTCAAAAACAAGAGTTTGATTGCAATCTTAATATAAGACACGATTTGAAATCGATATTCAAATAAAAAGCAAATAACGAGAAAACCATGTCTTAAATGGCAGTACCGGTAATAGTGAGCAGATAATGACATACCCTGTGGTGACATCAGAAGATTCACGTACTCGAGTACATCGAGGAACAGCTCATTGCGCCTGTATTTGATGCCTTCGCGACGCCATCCTATCTGTCCCGTCACCTGAAGGGGGCGTTCAGTAAGAGATAACACATGAGATAGGAGTTCGTGGGCCACTCGTGGGTCACTGTCTGGCATACCTGTGACGTGATCTGCGACTGTTCCTCTTTGGTGGCCGACTTGATGCCCGTCTGAGTGATGAACGTCTTGAGTATACCGGTGTCGGTGTTCTGCGGGTACCCGAAGTCGAGGATCTCATCCAAGAGCTCGTAGATGAGGACGAAGTTGTTTTTGACGTTCTCTTCGCTGATTTTGCCGAAATAGCTCTGCATTACTTCACACATCTTGAGCAGGAACTCGAAGACCATCGACGCGTTCACGTTCTGTTTGGTGACGGCCGCCAACCAGATGTTGCCCCTCTTGATGTGGAAGAATGAAGTCCTCGCCATATTGGTCACCGGCGACCGCACCTGTTGTCGCGCGTGTATCACATTCACCCGAAACGCGTCCACAGCGTTGCGACTGTTGCCGGAGATATCCATGGATTGGACCGCGAGGTAAGAGATGGTAAGATAATGAGTTAATGTCAGCAAATGTCAACAAGTAATCAATGGTGAGTGCAATGAGTGGTGATGTCTAACCCGATGTCATCGCGATATACTCTGGAGATGAGTACTTCTCCCTTATGGTTGTATATGAATAGTCCGCCAATCATTGTGTTGACCACTGTTTGATCGCTTTATCTCATGATGTCTTCAGTGTATCAATAGGTCTGTGGTATGAGTCGAGAGCAGATCCGATGATCTGATGCTTCACTCAACCAATCGATGACTGAATCACTGAATGAGTGAATGAATGCTGCGATCACTCAATAAAACGCCTCTTCACACGAGTCTCACAGCAATTATGTCCGCTATTTGTAGACATCATTGCATTGAATAGAGGCCTACAGTGAGGAATGAATGAACAGAATATTCTGATAAATCTTACGAGTATTGCATATTTGTATCTCCTTGGTCACACTTTTATTATTTTATGTTTATATAAGGTTTAAGGTTTTGTTTTTAATTTAGATTAAAAATTGTATTTAATTGAATCCTTTTAGTTTTTAATACTAGATTAGAAATAGATATGATTAAGATTCATAGTTTTAAAATAGACATAACAAGTTATCATTTTTATAATTTTATAAATAAAATTTTTAAATTATCAGGGTAATTATTGTTAGATATTAACTGGCTGATAAACTAATTTACAGTAATAAGATATTTAATTGACAATTAGTTGTTTAATTAGTTTGTTCATTTTTTATCAATATTTATTAATGTTATGATATCAGGTAGAAATATACTAGTGTGTCATATATTGATGTAGATATTGTGTCTAGTCTTGAGTCAAAATTATTATTTGCAAGTTTATTGAATTTTAAATCATATTTTAAAAACATATGGAATAGTTAATGTAATACAGCTACAGAACCAGTTTATAACTCGATTAGTATGTCACTTTTTAAATATTTACTTAACACCTCATTAATAAATATATTTTAACTTTTAGATTTGTGTATTACTAGTAATAAGATTAATATTTAGATTAAGACTATTATAAATTGCTTAGACAATTTTCTAATACATTCAAATGCAAATTATTTTTAATTCATTTCTAATTTAATACTCTATTTTGCAACTAATCCTTGCATTGAAATTCAAGTCAAGTATTCAATTGAGAGTAAATCCGGACAAAATTCACGCATAATTGGAGTCACGAATATAACAATTAATGTCACAGTCTATCAGTTAATTGACAAACATTTCTAGTCAAAGACCTGAAGTGTTGAGAAGTCATTAATCACGCAATTTGACAGACAAATAAGTTTATATTGACTATTGTTTTAAAACCTATAATAGATTACTGAATAAAGTTTTAAATTTTTTTTAAAGCCTTTGCCTAACGGAACCAATTATAATTGGATTTGTATGACTTAATATATGATTTAATCCTTTTAGACACAATTTGGTGCCAATTATAAACAGAGGTTAGCTTTGGGTTCGCGTTTTAATTAGCATTTGATTTCATTTGAATTTTCTTAAAATACTTTTTATTACTTTTTGTCTCATTTTGCATGTGATTAACATTGGAGTCACTTGTATTGTCACATTAGACTTAGATCTTGAACTAAATTTGCATATCAAACGTTTTGTCGTAATTTTGTCTAAATTTAAACTTTTATTATATGTTTTAGACAAAATTATATACTATTTTTTGAATGTAAAAATTAAGGTGAAGTAGAAAATCATTGATAAATTAAATGTTGGATTCATATAAAATTGTCGTGATTTTCATTTCTTGACAGAAAATGTTGGGTTTAATTTCCACATGAGTTTGAAAGCAAACTATCCAATGTCTTAAACATGAATAAAACATTTATTTGTTACTCGTTATTGTTCATAACGATTGTCTCGCAACTGGGAAGTGTTACAAGTGATAAATGTACTTGTCCATAATGTTGACATTCTTTCAAAATTTCTTATACTTGATTTACAATTAAATTTATTTTCAGACGATTTTAAGGAAATAGAAGAGGAATCACATGAAGAGGAGGAGAAAGAAGTGAAGACAACGACAACCACTTCAGCGCCCGTCAAGAAGAAGAAAGCGACCACAACCACAACCACTACGACTACCACCACAACCACAGCCGCACCTAAACTACAGAAACACGAGGAGGAAGAGGTGCCCGAAGAGAAGACAACGGCCGCACCACCACCTCCTCCACCACCGCCTCCACCCAAAAAGAAATGGCCGCCAAAGAAGTTTCAGATGCAGTTCCTCGAGGAAACCAAGGAGGAGGACGTGGAGCACCCTGTCATGGAGACAACCCCTGCACCTCCGCCCTCAACATCCAAAAAACCGTATTATCCAAAGGGTAAGCGCTGGAGAATTGTTACAAATAGTGGGGGTTATGGGCGTTGAGTAGCATTTAAAGTTTGAGTTAATATTTTACTAAAATCTTATCAAAATATTTTTAATTTCTATTGTAATTTGAATGGATATTATACTTATTGATTTACTGCATTTTCTTTTTTGGTCACATATTTGTATATGACAACAAAAATGTATACAGTTAAATTACAAATTTATTTTAGCAATTTTAATTACTTTTTATAAATTTGCTTTTATGTAAAAATACTAATCTTTTGTTGTTTGTAAAGAATTTGTTTGACGTATAATAAATTGATTGAATTTATTGTCGTAAGTTTGTTCAACACTGCTTTTATTGTATGTTTAAAAGATTTTTATACAATTGGAGTACCAGTTATTCAATGACACAACAAATTGATGTCATTATCATCCAATGGATTAACAAAACGAATATCTATTTATTCAGATCTCCTTTTAGCAAATATTACTCTTTTGAAGCAAATATTTTTTGAGTTAAATTATTACTTCATTCTGTAATCAATTTTATGTTAACATCAATAATATAAAACTTATTCAAAGTTTAATCAAAATTCAAATAATTCAAAATTTATTAGCCTCAATAATCTAATTAAATTTCGATATGAAACTGGAGTATATATTTTTAGTTAATTTCTTAATTATAATAACTTTTATTACGAAACATGTGTTAAGCGATTGTGGTTTACCTGCCATTCCGTATAATGGTAAGCGAATAAGTTTACTTATAAGATTATTTATCATTTATTGAATAATATACACATATTTAATAATTGAATGGTCAGCACAAATTGATAGGGTGCAACAGATTTATTTTGATGGTGAGAGTGTGGATTACCATTGTCAGTTAGAGGAATTGAAACTATTGGGTAATTCTAGTCGCAAGTGTGTCAATAGTCAATGGGTGGGCATTATTCCCCGATGTGGTAAAATCATCTAAATTAATTAAAAGACTTTAAAATAAAATAAAATAATATAAATAAAATGGTTTCAGTGGAGGAACTACACTACGGGACAATCAGTGTCATAGATTTGGCCGACAGGAGAAACCATTCACTGGAATATAAGCGCCAGAATTGGAATAGCGACCGATCGGCCGCCTATTCCGTGGACTATAAGAGCAATAAGTGTTTGCGATCGACCAAAATGTCAAGACCTCACTCGTGGAAACTGCACCTGACCAAGGTGAAACGACACATCTCTTACATCGAGATACTTGTTTCGGACAGAAACGGAAATATCGCCAAAATCACAGACGCCTCCAAAATCATTAAATATTCAAAAGTAAATATCCATAAAAATAGCATTTATTGTTCAACTCTTTAAAATAGTATTCATTTGTTTATATATTTTAATTGCAATGATTAGGTGAATGATATGAGAGAATGTGTGCCCCAAGTGATGGAAACCAGTGACCAAACGGTGCGATTAAGCCTAACCTGTTATATGGAGTTCGACGGGGACTCCAAGTACGAGGCCTGGGAGAAGGATAAGACTCAGTTGATTACCATTGAGTTTGATGTGGACGACATCACCATTTGCGAGATCAGACTCTTCACCAACTCGTTTATGCCTTTGTATCGGTGCGGGTCGGCAGACGTTGTCCTCCACTCCACCATTGAATTCATCAAAAGTGGGAACAAATACTCTGGAAATTCCTATTATAGGTACAGATGTGATGAAGGCTTCCAATTGGATGGACCCGAAGATGTTAGATGTGGTCTTAATAATCATTGGTTTGTTAAAAAATATTTAAAAATTATTTTATAACTTTCTAATTGATTTATTTTTAGGTTAGACCCCTTCCCAGTCTGTAAACCGAAGGTCCAGTGCCCGTACCCGCCATCCAAAGACGACTCACTCTCAGTCGGCATAATCTGTCTCGTGAACATATGTATATTGCCGTTATATTCACGAAACCAGCCCTCATAATAAATAATGTCTACAAACCCGCTATTTTTATTGAGGTATTACTAACCGCTAAGACACTCCCACACGCCGTGTGATGGCAAGTGGACGGGTGTCGATCCCACTTGTATTCACGACTCTGAACTCAATTCCGAGCATTTTAAGGATATTAAAGATACTGATGCCAAAGATATACATAAGACCACATTTGACGCGTGAGTTTATTTGCCATACATATAAGTTATATATGATATAATCATTAAATGAATACCTTGATCAATAAAATGAAGAATTATAACAAATTCTATGCAAGAATTTAATTGACATATCATTGAAACCAAATATTGTTAGTTTTAATCCACTGGTGAGCACAGCAAATAAGACAGCGCTGGCGTGTGGTATACCAGCGATGCCTTTGTTCGCCAAACCGACCACATCTAAGAGATTCCAATTCTTCGGCGGTCAGTCAGATCTGCGGCTGTGGTATGAGAACGGGACAGTAATCAACTACCAGTGCGAGTCAGCCTATCGTTGGGTCACCGGCGATGTCCAGAAAAGGACATGTATTAATGGCCAGTGGGTCGGCAGAGTTGGCAAATGCGGTGAGAAATGAAACATAATTGAATATCTGTTCACATAAACTAAATGTAAATGATTTTCAAAGCTGTTAATTATGGAAATAAAGTAAGTATGAGTACTGTGTATGTCTATGATTTGGACAACAAAAACCAGTGGAAAAACTCACATTTGGTCCAAGAGACAAACTCGACATCCGAATGGGACGACCACTTTGCTTACAGGCATTGCAAACATTATTTTTAGAAACAATTTCAATGAAACTTAAGATTCATTTGTATGACAGACGGGATGCGGATAAGGGTGAATGCGCCACATTTACAGTGGAAAGTAAACATCGGTGGACTTTGCGGCTGAACGCGAGCATAAGTATCACATACTTCGTGGTGATGTTGCACCCAGGTGGCTTTTTTGGCAGTAAACGTCAGATAACGGATCCGACAATATTAGAGAACAGTCCGGTGACGGCAAGCGTAGGACGCACTGGAAAGGAGTGTCTGTTGACATCGGCCTGGGATTACTCGCACTCGCGGTTCGGCACGTATTTCTTCTTCACGTGCGATATGGATGAACAGAAGTACCGGAATGTCATGTCCACCACCTGATCGATAGTCTCGTTCCCGTCACCAGTGATTACAATCACAAGTCATTCGCGGAATATATCATTAATTTTGTGGTAAATGTCTTGCAATTAGTGTTTGTTTTGTCGGCACTCGTGTTGACAGTATTTGCGGCCAAATATCTACTGAAGAAGTGGTGGCGACGACCACTGATACCTCACTTTGAGTCCATTATCACCAGGAAGTCATTGTGTGTAACGGCAGTGATTGGTGTGATAGTGGTGTGCATTGCGTGGAAATGGCGTCAAAAGTATTTGATTGAATTGAGTCGTAAACAGTGCTATGTCTTACAGACACCACATGAGTGTCTCAACCGTTACAATGAGCTGACGTTCGTGTCGTGGATCAGACATTACATGTATTCATACGAACAGCGCCGACACGACTACTACCGGGCCGTTAATGTCGACCCGTTTTGGGAAATCAATCCGTTGACAGTCATCAGCGAACTCACCGCTGAACTCGTCTTAACACCACTCAAGAGTTTGGGACACTTTTCCGGTGATTAAGTCTTTAATTGCACACATTTCGCACATTTCATACATTAATCTAATGATATATTTTGTATGCAAACTATAGGTCTATTCATGTCATCGTATTTCAGTCATATTCCCATATATTTAGTGATCCCTGTCTTCATATTCCTCTGCTTTTGCACACTTTTAGTAGTCTTATTATTGGCGGTTTGGCTACTGATGCCAAACAGGTATTCAATTAGAATACCATTCCTTATGACCATTCAGTTCGAGAGGAGACACAGAGGGTTGACATCAGATGAATGCGACGCTTATTTGCCATCAAATGAGCCTAAGATTGTGAGGAAGTATCAGATAAATGCCAGTGTTGTCAACGTTTACCACTCATTGCCGCCAAATAACACTGCTTTTGATAATTCATTGAATGAAAATCAAATACAATTTGACGAGAATCTTGTTTTTAACACAAATAAACCCATTTCTATACCTTATTCTGAGGTCGACTGATACACTACACAATGTTCACTGGTATTGCCAATTACGGTATATTTATCATATTCTTAACCATTATAATCTTAACTATTAAATCATCACATATTAACACCGGTAATTAAATTATTTTATTTTTTCAAAACTAAATTATGACCGTAACCAAAGTACTCATAATATTTTTAAATTAAATTAATTAAATTATTTTTTTTATAAATCTTATTTTTATATTTTGTTTTTATTTTTGAGTTATTTATAATTACATTAATTTATTGTATAATTTACTATTTACCGTATTTTTAAATCTATGTTAATAATTAAATTGTTTATACAAATGTAGTACAAAGAGCATAAAATGCTATAAGTTTTAAAACTTAACCAAATCATGACTTGTATTAAAAAATTTTACAATATTATTAATTTGAATGAAGAATAAACTGTTTTCCCATAAGTGAATATATCATTGAATAATCACACAATAATACACTTGTATACAGTATTGTAATTGATTCAGTTCTCATGATCAGGTTCAACCAAAAATTCAGTGCCATTTGAAAATGTGGCTGAATTTTCATTAATTTTGGTCGACCTCTGCTTAGGTAAGGGCTGTTCTCTTGACACGTGAATGGGGTTATCAAAGCTGTGCGGCGTATCCCTACCTGGATCAACTGTACTTGGTCTATGTATATTGATCTTAGGTATAGTAAAAGTGGGAACTCGTAGTTGGGAAACACTATTCAAGTATCCTTTATTGAATACATAGTATACAAGACCGGCTACCAGTGCTATGGCCAGTATTATACTCAAAACACTGATAAACACCGTTAATGTGGAACCGCTATCTTTAGAACCGG
>CAJPVJ010004080.1:0-10045 GCA_905397405.1 Oppiella nova | reverse complement strand
TCTTTCTTTCTCTCTCTCTCTCTCTCTCTCTCTCTCTATGATTTAAAAGAAAAAGCAGATAAAAACACATTAAATGTATTTATCCCCTTAACGTCTACCCCTCTTATATAAATTCATATCAAGCACATAATTGCCCACAGGCTCAACCACATATGAATGTGTTAATTATTTTTACGGACTCCAGTACTTAACCAAAAAACAACAGCTCATTCACTATAAAGGCGCTCATCTGCTAATCATGGGTTGTATAAAAACAGTGATACGGTTTGTTTGATTTGTGAATTGTCTATAATTTGTTTATATTTGATGAATTCAACATTTCTGGTAATAAAAAATCTATTTCTTTAAAACTTTTCAAAATATTTTAGTAATAGTAAGCTATAAATAGTTATAAATTGAGTTACATTGAATGTTTAAAATTCTTAATATATTCTTTTTTAATGCAATTATAAAAGTCAGCAAACTTTATAAAAATACAAAGTAATTATTATTAAACCTTGTTATACACTATAGTTAGAAATATTTAAATATGATTTTATAAATTATAACTCGTAAATAGTTTATACCAACATTTATATAAAGGTGTTATGGAAGGGTAGGGATGGGCTAAAAACACAAATAGATAATAATTTTGAGGTAGTATTACTGACATCCCTAAGCAATATTACAGTATAGCTAATTAGTTCATGGATGAGTTTATCTCAACAGAATCATAATCCATCCTAATATATAACTTAATTTTATAATTTATACAATCGTTTTGATCGCAAATGTATTTTCATTAAAAACATTTTTTACTAATAATACCATTGTAATAGATTTTTAAGTAAAAGTTTTTCCCATGAACAGTTTACCCACAACAACTAATTATTTTGATTTAAATTCCTCTCTCTCTCTCTCTCTCTCTCTTGGAAAATAAAAAAAATACTCAAAAATAGTTTATATAAACACAATTAAGATTACGTAATATATTATTTTATAACTTCATAACGACAGTCCCCCATAACTGTAAACATACTTTCATTTTTACATCATAAGATACCGGTCTACCCATACCTTACCTGTGTCTCATGCATTTTTTATTACATAATAATTATATACACTTTTTGATTGACAACTATTTAAAAGTATTTATAATAGATTACTTTTATAATGCATTTCTAATATCAGATTTTCAAGCACATAACAAATCATTTAATCAAAAATAAAAACGTTAAAAATAAAATAAAGTCTCAAACAATAATCAAACAAATAAACAATATTTAAATTCAATTAAATAGTTATTACTGCTAAACACATGTATAATCAGTATTCAAGGATATTAATAAATTTAATAGATTTACTTATTATACAACTGGAAATGGGAGGTTTTGTATATGTAGGTTTTAATAGCGGTTATTTATAATATACTCAAGTAATTAATATGATATAAAAACAAATGGAAAAATGTACTTTTTATTTTGTAATACCCGACCCCAGACCCCCTATCGTTTGAACAAAGGATACTATTGATACTATTGACATTTGGCCCCATCCTATGACAGTGGGAAAGGCTATTGAAAAATCCCTTTCCATTCAAACAACTGGAAAGTCCTTCTGAAATGAGAGAAAAAAAACTTACGAATCGATTGTTTATTATATTTAAACACAACTTTAAATAATTTTTTAATTGATTTCATAAAACAATTGATTTGTGTTTTTATTAGCGAAGAATTTATTGAAATAAATGTTTTTCTTAAATATTGATTTTGAATATAATGTTCATTAAGATGAATAGGAAATCCTTAAAAATGTACAAAAATTATTGAAATGATTTAAAGCATGAGTATCTGAATGTTTTTTTATGCTAAACATATAAGTTATTTAACAAACACTTAATTCAAGGCTTATTAACCAAAAGTATTTAATAATCAAATATATGCTTAGTATCTGTAATGACTTTATTCAATGTAATTGTTTTTCAATTTATAATCTTGCATATTTATTAAACATTTTTTCAATAGCAAATTATTTAAGAAATGGATTAATATAAAAACAATTTTACTTTTAGTTTTATTTTATTTGTTAAAACTTATGTTTTAAAATAGTTTTTAATTTTCTTAATAATAATATGTATAGCTAATTATCATTTCAAGTTTATAAGTACATAATTATAATTCATAGTCGCAAACAATTTATTTTAATTATAACTATTATATTAAATAAAATGTTTCAAAATATAAACAATTAATTATTTAATTGTGTGTAATCTCATAGACATCACACCATTAAATAAGTGCCTGTCCGGTAAGTCGTGTTATATTAAATAATGCCATTATTACATATACAATGACTTGACATTCATTACTACCTGTTTTAATGGGAAACTGTGGTTTTTGGGTATTTTCTACATACTATATATACCGTATGTATTTTCTATGAATATGTGTGCCATTATCATAAGTGTTATGAAAGCGTTTGTTTAGCAAAAAATCCCTTTTATTTTCAAAATACTATTTTCAAACAGTGATGGGTATCTTAAGAGCCCTATTATATCCTATTATGTATAGACTACCAGTGCTTCACAGGAATTATTCACATAATTATGACATTTTATAACAAAAGCAACAAAAATGTGATTTTAGTTTAACTTATAAAATGTATATTTTTATTATTTATGAGAACAAACAAAAAATAGTTAACTATTTTATTTATTAAACAAATATCATATTTATCAGACTTAGGTTTTATGAAATATAAAGTTGTTTTTAATTTGTTTTATGATTGTCATTGCCTATTATTATTATGAAAATAGGTGTTTGCGAGATGAAATACTAAAACATTTGTGATAACATAATATTTACTTGAAGTTGCAATAAAAATCATTTTTAGAAATATATTGGTGATGTGGTTATGCAATCAATATAAGTGACTGATTACTATCAATGTAAGTTAAAGTCTATTTTTATTAATAGGAAGTTTTTCGAAATCATACTAATAACTAGAATTTAACCTGTGCAATAAATTGCTGATAAAATTATAATCAAAATCATGTTCATTATAATTGTGTGATAAGTAAGTGTCTGAATTAAATGGATATTGTTATAACTATTAGTAAATAAATATTTTTGTTACAATTACTATTTATAACTAGTACTCTAATTTTTATTTAACATCTATACATTCTTTATACTAATAATTATAAATAATAATTTACCCTGCTAATTGTGAGTATATTTAACATTCAAATCGTTTTGATGTGATAAATAGATAAATAATTTACATACCATACCATACCTGGCCTTTTGTAAAGTGTTTCCCAATAAATGTTTTGTTTTAAAATATTTGTTATACTAAGTTAGTTCGTATAAACAAAATTACTAAAATATTTCATAATTAAATATGATTTAAATACTAAATTAGTTTTTATTTATTTACATCAAAGTAATTAAAACACACATACTTTTCCTTATTTTCAGGGAAAGGGATTCTCGACATTAATTAAAAGCACACGAATATATTAATTAAAACACAAAAGCTCTTCGCAATCAGTGATACAAAAAACTTTTATTCAAACCCTTTATTAAAAGTTTAACAAAAAGTGTTTTTGAAAACATTACAAAAGCACATAATGTTTAAAGACATACGTTACCACCACTTTAACATCATAAAACCTGATGATACCGGTGCCAAATGGTCTCAACAGTGGCATACGTTCCCGGGACTGGCGTACATACCGGGTCTCACGGAACTGGAGGTGGCTATACAGCCATATGGCGACGATTTGCACCGATTTATGCAACAGAAATGGCATTACTCTCTGTATATATCCATGGCTTATATTACGATAATACTGGCGCTAAGGCATTGGATGAGATCGAGGGATGCCTTTAACCTACGGGTGCCGATGGCCTACTGGTCGGCAGGTTTGGCGCTGTTTTCAATCATAGGTGTGATCAGGTGTTTACCGGAGTTCATACATATACTATACTATAAGGGGTTTAATGCATCGTTTTCGGACTCCAGTTATTATAAAGTAAGTTATCAATTAAATATAGTTTTAATAATGTTGTATTAATTGGTAAAATTTAAGTTATGGTTTTACATTGATTGATTTTACAGATAATAATTTTTTATAAACAATATTTAGGTATAAACATTATGTTTTAAAAGTTATATTTAGGATTTTTAAACACTTCTAACTAAATTTACTTTACATTGTAATTACAAAAGTATAAATTTTATAAATTATAAATAAGTTTGTTTAATATAATGTTAAGTTTGGGAAATATAAACTCTACAAGAAATTTATATTTCCTGACCGCACAACAAATCATTAAAATATAAGTTACATTATATTAAACATAAATTTATAAGGACTATAATAACCTCCCATTCCCTACCTTCCTTAGGACTGGCGACTAAACCTATGGTACCTATTCTTCGTATTATCCAAAGCCCTTGAGCTAATCGACACCGTATTCATCGTACTCCGCAAACAAAAGCTACTGACCCTCCATTGGGTGCACCACTGTCTCACTCTAAGCTACTCGTGGTACGTGTTTGGCGACGTACCGGCAACTGCCCGCTGGATGGTTAACATGAATTTCCTCATCCACTCCCTTATGTACACATACTATGCCTGTAAGGCTTTCCGCATCGCCATACCCCGGGTGGTCAACATCTCCATCACCTCACTCCAGATTATCCAAATGCTGTACGGCCTGTACATCAACATCCAGGTACTGGTGTATAAGCTGACGGAGCAGCCGTGCGACGCCCACATATCGGTAGCCCTGACCGGCACGTCATTATACGGGCTATTCTTCATACTGTTTATAAACTTCTTTGTCCGCACCTACCTATTGAAACCACACACCAAGAGTATGGTATTCACACCGGCGTGTGCACCGGCAGGTATGACCAACGGGTTTAAGGTGAATGGGAATGGTGTCATCAATAATGGGGTAGAGCTCAAGAATCGTAAGAATAGTGCCGACAGTTTTCTCGGTTTACATAATATTAATAATAACATTGAGATCATTAAGAAAATTAATTAATTTGATAGACATTTGTGTCAAAAGTTCTTTGAAACTGTTTTTCTATACTTTATAATAAAATTGTATTTTTACTGATTCTTTGAGTGAAATCTGTTTTACTACTCATTATTCTTGTCATTATTTTTCGCGTTTTGTTTTGTTTTATTCATAATTTTTTTATACATATTTTTTATACACTTTTTGTAATGATTTTTAATGTGTTTTTCGGTGTGAATGAAAAGCATGATTTTATAACTCATTTACAAAATATGAATACATTTTTTACAATTATTATGTGGATAATTTGTTTAATTAAATGGATACTAATTTAAGATATGCCATATACAGTAATATTAATCTCGTTTAAATTTAACAGTTTTAATTAAATTACAATTTAACGTCTAAATCTGTATTATAATTTAAATTTCTATCATTATTTTATGTAAATTGCGTATTTGTATTCATTGGATATTATATACTATTGCTTTTTATACGAAAATAATTTGTAATAATTTTTATATTTTTATAAACCAATTGTCTGGCTATCAGTCATACGAGTGTATAATTTAAATGTTACACAAAAACATTTACAATAATGTATTGAATAATCAATTTTCACACAACTTATTGTATTGAAAACAATTATATTGTGTATCGATTTTATGATTAAATGTTGAAATAAAATGTAAAGATATATCTCATCAATCTTTATTTGTAAAATCCATTTATACTAAACCTATTGGAGTGTTATTTACTTCAAATATGAAATAGCATTTTATACCACACCCACCACCCAGTCATTATATTTTTAGTATGAAATAAATTTTTTGTTTACCTGCTGTTTAACAATATAAATTTTAATGTTATAATAAAATATTATTACGGTAACTAACCCATTAGTGATACATAATGTAATGAATTTTATGTTAGTTAGGTTTTGTGTACAGTTTGTCGTAGATTCATCTATTCAATTTATTAATTGATAAAATAAAATCTTACAATTATGAATGGTTATATTTTTATTAAAGCAAAATTAGCCGGTATTTATAAATTAGTAATTTAGTTTGATTAAATTAAATTAATTTTTTTGAAACTTTTATTTAATATTTTTTTATTATGAAAACTGACTGCAAATGGAATGTAAGTTACATTTAACTAGATTTGGAAGACTATTGCCGATTAATAAATCACATTAACATACTGTGTATACAATAATTATAAACAAGGTAATTATTACATAAATTAATGTGTAGGTGAATAATATATAAATTTATGTATTATCGATATAATTTAACAAAACAATGTGTGCAAAATAATAAGCAAATAATATATAAATTATAAATATCATAAAAAGTGTTTTATAAAAAACAAATGTTTTCACAGAAAAAATGAGAACAAAAATTAAACATTTTTTCAAAACTCTTAATAATAAAAAAGTTTTTTGTATCAAAAAGTTATTCATTTTAATAATTTAATACAAAAAGCCAATCAAAACGTAAAACACAATTCAATAAATAAAAATGTTTTGAAATAAACAATTATATGAATTGAAAAAACATCTAAAAACCGATTAACACTCTAATGAATCTACAGGTGATGGGCACCCATATGAGCCACGTTTGCACGCCTATGCCGGTCAGGTAGTCGACGGCCGGTATATTAGGCTTATTGACCACATCGGGTAGGCCTCGGTTGGTACGCGTCTGTTCAATGGTCAGTGGAGTGGGCTTTTTGAGGTCGTAGGCCAGTCCATAACGGGCACAATAGTCGATGAGTAGGGTGGTTATGTTGAAATTGTCCTGGACATTACACACACACAATTAATATGTAGTTATTTGTAAAATACTAAATACAAAAATACTTAATGTCAAGGACTCCAAAAATATACAAGCTAATACTGTACTGAATAAGTTCATGAAAACCGGTACTATTTTTAATTTACAGTTTGTATATTAATAAAATAAATTCTATTAGTTTGCCAAGTAGAGTTTAATTTTCTAAAGCTACAAATTATACAATTAAAGCCTATTTTGTAAATTAGTAAAGTATTAAAGAGCACACAAATAGCATACCTCCCAACCATACTCTCCCGTCGAGTAATCATATGGAAACACGTGATGATAATTGTGATAACCTATTGATTAAATGATTTTATATAATAAATATAATATAACATAAAATAGTAAGACAAATTAACAAGAGCCATAAAAATAGAGGTTACCTTCTCCAATGGTGAGCCAGGTTACCGATTGACTTTCAGCTGGATTAATGTTCTTATCATATGGACCTGAATTGTTATCATAAATTAATTACCAAATAAATAAAATAATTTGTAATAAAATACATACGAATGCCCCAGAGATGAGCGACTGAATTTACCATGAATGCACAATGAAGCATGCTACATTTTGGTAAAAACAAGTAAAATTAATATTAATTAATACAGATATATGTTTTAAATCAAATAATTATTTCTGATCTAATGCTAAGTAACCTTAAATATAAAAATATAAAAAGTACTGCTTATAAAATAACTGTATTCACTATATAGCTGAATGAAAATATTTACCGGTATTTAAATATTTGAATATTTATAATAAAATAATAAGTTACGGAGTACTGCAATAGTATTTTATAGTATTATACAACGACTTATTAATAGAAAATATAATATTGTTTTTATTATTAGAGAAATCAATATCTATTTGTTTGACCCTGAGCGTTACCTTAATATTGTTACGAAAAATCAATAATCTGCGTATTTATTTTAATTTGAGCAATTATTACAATAAAATATTCTGGTATATTTTAATTTAAACTATTTGTTAAATTTTAAAATAACTAATTGTAATAAATAATGATACAACTCACAAAACGTATCTGGTGATGCTAATGGCTAGTGAATTGCTGAATGTCTCGTGCCACCAGTAGCATGGTAATAGCACCGGTATGACAAACCATATGATAATCACCAGAGGTAAGTAAAACTTTTTCTGGTAGTAAACTATAGGGTCCTCTAATAAATCGCTTAAATCCACATTTTTGGCTATAAATGAAAATACGATAAATAATAAAATGTTAATATTGTTATTAATTGTAAACAAATAGATATATAAAATAATTATCAAGGAAAAATATAGTTTAGCTAAAATAATAAATGAGACACCAATCCATTAAAATATATCATAAATGGGTATTTTAATAGACATTTTTAAACAATTTAATTCGTAAAGCATGTTAAGACATATTAAACAAATGCACTCTTATTATACTAATGGATATAATTAGTTAAATGTCAATTCAAAATATTGCTATTATAAGCATAAATCTATTAGTGAATAAATAGATTTAATTTTATGAGTAAATATTAAGAAATAAAAATATGTTTATGACTCAAAATAATATAAATGCTTTATTGATAATGTAATAAAAATAAGATGTATTACTATTATACCATAGTTTTATGTTATTGTTTAAATTGTAAAGCCAAATAATGTTCTGAATACATTAAAATGTTAATGATTTAATATATATTAGGTAGGCATTATATTAGGCACTCCACCTCAATTTTAAATTAATATTAATGTAAGAATTTAGTCATTTAAGTCAATTTTAATTGTCATATAAAAATAGCATTAATTTCAATCAATGGGCTTTATTTTATAATTAAAATAATCTAGGCCTTTAGAATATTGATTTAGCTGAATAGTTTTAAGAAATAATTAATAAAACAAATATTATTTTAATTAAAACTAACTATAACAATAATTAATAATCTTTATAAAAATTGTGAATTAATAATTAAAAATGTTGACTAAAAATTCAATACTAAATAACTATTGAAAATATACTGAATCTATTTATAAACGCCAATCATTAAATATTAATCAAAACTCGTTCACATTATTAGAGACATATAATAAAAATATTTTCTAATTAAAACCCTATTTCTAACATTAATTGTTTGATAAATTTAATATTAAAATTTAATAAATTATATAATATACGGACTAAAATCAATCTCAAATGGGTGTGAATAACACGTGATGGATAATACTGTTCATTGAGATTAATGTGGGTATTTTTAGTATGAAACGTGTTTATTTTTAATTTCCTAATTTTATTAATTATTGCAATTTATGAAAACTGTTAATTACTGTATTGATTGTGGAGTTTACATGTCATACACGCCTAAAAGCAAAAGTTTTAAAAATAATGAATTGCTTAACATAATATTATTTTTAAATTAATATTTTTATTTTTATTTATGCATCCTTCAGTTTATTAAAATGTTAGTTAAAAACATATATTTCAGTCAATTGTAGGAATATTGTTTTGTCTAGACATTGAATAAACACAGATGATTTTTGACAAGTAAACAATTTTTTATCATTAGCTTAATCATTTGTTTAACTATTTTATTTTAATTAAATTTTTCTCTGTATAACATTTGCTGTTGATTAAGAATTCAACACTTAATTAAATATAAATATTAGTTATTAGTTTGGATTGTAGATATATCTGGGATATAATAATCTTTTTAATTACTTGTCATGAAAGCGTTAAATTAATAAAAATAAATTATAGCATAATGACATGATCTATATTTTTTTACTCAAAACATTTAAATTAAAAGTATAGTTTACTATAATCAGGCTTATGCAGTTTTAATAACAAATAAATTTAAATATTAAACTAAAATCCATAATCAATATTTTTAAAATTATGAGAACAAATAAAATGTTCAATGTAAGTTTTACAAACTGAACTTAACATTCAATTTGCATAACTTTTAAAACAGTATAAAATATCAAACTTAAAAGTAAAGTAAAAAATAAAACATAACCAAAAACATAAGCTTGGTCATGGACACTCACATTTTTTAATAACCTCGGGATGGGGTTCGACAAACAACCAGCCCATGTGGGCGTAAAAGAACCCGCGGTTAGCATTATGGGGGTCGGCATCGGTCTCGGAGTACTTATGGTGTATGCGATGGTCGGCACTCCACGCGTATATATCCCTCT
>CAJPVJ010004079.1:0-10050 GCA_905397405.1 Oppiella nova | reverse complement strand
TCTTGGTTGTTCAGTGATATCGGTTCGCTTTCCATCCCTAAAATCACCATACCATTTGTATACTGCACTTTGTTGTAAACCAGTATTTGGGAGAGCGGTTTGTAGTTGGGCTAAAACTACACGAGGTGATGTATCAAGTAAAACATTTATCTTGATAAAAGCCCTTTGTTCTTCGAGGGTGACACTATCTCGAAGTTGGTCCAAATTTTGGGCCTTCATATAAAAGGTCACCAAAACTAAATAGATGAACGCAATTAAATGTAACGCCATTTATTCTAATCTACACTAACTAGTCTACAATAATTAACAACCACAAGGTCATCTGACTCAGCATTTTGAAATGAGAAGATAAGATAAAAATTCCACGGACTTTCTGTTTCACCTAATATATAGGTGAACATGATTTAAAATTAAAAATCCAATCACTTACTATCTGGATGAATTTGAAACACGACTATTTTGTCAAATACATAGCACACTGGGTTGAGGCAAATGAATACAAACAGTATTCTCTTTACATTCAACAGGAATTGTGCTGGCTATCATTGGACGATGTCATAACACAAATGATTGAGCATTTTGCTGTTAAACCCAAACAATTATTCCCAACATTGGGCTATTATATAGCATCGGGATTACTAATTGAAATTTTGAACGCGCTCAATTATTTACATATTCACAACCTACCGATAATTCATCGTGACATAAAACCACAAAATATTTTGATAAAAGAGCATGCACAGGGCTTTGTTAAAATATCAGATTTCGGACTTGCAGTTTTTCACGATCCTAAGTCCCTGTCCTATTCGCAGGGTAGGGGCACTGAGAGGTATATGGAACCTGAGGTTAAAAGTGGGCGCCGGTATAGTCCCAGTGCTGATGTTTATAGTCTGGGTGTTGTTGTACAAGAAATGTTTAATTTCGATATTAATACTATTGGGTTAGTACATAAACTTGAACTTATTTAGTACACTTTGTACAACATTTACTACAACATTTTAAACAACATTGTTTTCGTTATATTTAGGAAATTCAAAAACAATAGCACACTATTTGATATTATTGAAGAGGTCAGCAGCGATTGCTTGAAAGGTATGGCCAGTCAACGACCCACTTGTCAACAGATATTGGATAATAGCAACCAATGGGTCCTAAAGTATGACGACATGAAAGAGTTTATTAAGCCTAATGAAGCCGTAAATGTTTTTACTACAGAAAAGTTTATTGAGTACTATTTGCAAACTAAAAGCAGACTTAATCAAAATATCAGTAAGTAAGTGACTGGGTCGTTCACAAATTTATGGTGGGTTGGAGAAAAGAAATGTAGTTAAGTAACACAAAAGGTGGGGCAAAATAAGGTCAACCTCCTCGCTGGTGTGTCCTGGGTAATGCTAACTGACCTACCATTAACTTTTATATAAAATAATATATATGTTACATTTAATGTTTCATATTTATTATTGGATATATTCTGAGTGAACGACCCATTTCAATGTTGTGATAAATTATATGTACCGTCTTATTTTAGTAACTACAATGCACACAAAATTAAAAATATTTGATTACTGTAAGATAACATGTATTGAGATATTGATTAGTTTATTATACAAATAAGTATAAATAAGTTTGGGAAAGGAGATATATTTAAAATGTAATTTGGATATTGTACCCTAGTCTTTTGAGTAAATTTAATTTTTATGCTATTATGTAATTAATTATTTAATTACATTTCTATGTTATCAACATTAGTATCCATAAATATGCACAACGATAATGTTGTTTATAGACCTCTAAAGTGGGAAACCTTTAAAGTACTTATTCATTGTGAGCAATATTAAATTTATATCCTAGTTTCATTTCTATGTTATCAACATTAGTATCCATAAATATGCACAACGATAATGTTGTTTATAGACCTCTAAAGTGGGAAACCTTTAAAGTACTTATTCATTGTGAGCAATATTAAATTTATATCCTAGTTAATCATGCTAATCAGTTGTTCAGTTATAAATATTAGTCCTGAACATTTTATTCAATATTATTTAAAAAGTAAGAAAAACATTAAATATAACATTGATTGAATTTTTATTTTATTACCTTTAAACTTTCATTTTTTACTAACTATTTATTAATTTTCAATTTAAATTTAAAGATGAAATAAAATTTGATAAAATTTTATTGCGACCATTATCTGAACCAAGAGATGAAAATGACTTAAATAATAAAAATATAATTAATGTCGAAAAGAACACAAGTCAATGGGGTGAGCGTGGTTCTCATTTTACTTATATTGATTATATTGGAAACGGTAGTTTTGGGAAGGTGCATAAAGTGTCATGTAATGAGACTAAAAAAATTTATGCAATTAAGGAAATTGTTAAAAATGATAATATATGTAAGTTATTAGTTAAATAATTTTTACTTTAGCTTAAATTACTGCTTTATAATATTTTACATTGGACATATACATATAAAATATTTCAAGATAAAACATTAAATACTTCACAATGTTCATAACTCTGTTATACCTTTATTTAGCTTTAAATGAAATTCAGACCAATTTAAAATTAAACAGCAAGTATGTGGCCAAGTACATATCAAATTGGCATACAAGCAACACAATGTATATTCAAATGGACTATTATGAGTGTACATTAAAATACCTCATATATATTAAAGATACCACTTTTAGAGAAAACAAAATTAACAACATTACCGGAAAAAAAATAAGATATTTTATTTCGTGTGAGCTATTTATCGAATTAATTCATGGCCTAAATTATTTGCATACTAAAGGAATATTGCACAGGGACCTTAAGCCGTCAAATATTTTAATTGATCCAAATGGCACCAATGAAGTGTTTTGTAAAATATGCGATTTTGGACTGGCCGCACATTTCGATGGTAGTACCATAAATGGTAGGGTGGTCGGTACACATGCATATATGGCACCGGAAGCTGAAGTTGGTAAATACAAACCCGAAACTGATATTTACGCGTTAGGTCAAATTGGAGTAAACCTTTTTAAAATTCCCGGGTAAGTTTATTCCTGATACTAATCTCTTAAATAATGTTTACAATATATTCTTTATTTAAATTATTCAATTACTTTTGATATAAGTTATATTTTATAAAATTTATTTGGATAACTGCTTATTTAAAAAGTAATATTAATGTCGAATATTTCTGAATAATATATCTTAATATAATATTATATAAATTTTTATAAATAACTGATAAAAAAATAAAAACTATATTACATAAATTCTATATTAATTCTATATTAATCATAAATTCTATATTACATAAATATAGAATAGTAAAAATAATTTGTCACTTTTAAAATAAATATTATTTAAATTTTAATAGACCAGCAACAAAACTAGTTGAGAAATTTGAGCAAGTTATTTTTAGCATGATCCCAAGTAGGATGCTCAACTATATGCCGGAGAAACGACCGACAACAGCGGACTTGATTAAAGAAATCGACACATGGTGTATGAATAGTAAAGTTTTGTTAAAAAACGAAAATCTATCTAGTATATTAAAATCCTATAAAAACAAAGATAACAATTTATTGTTTACATTTTTAGAAAAAAAATTATCTCAATAAAGAAACTAAATAAATAAAAATCAATTGTTAATATTTTGTGCACTGTGAGCTGTAAACATAACATAAACAATACTTTCAATTATTTAATAACTGGAATCGACACATGGCGTTTAAATCGTAAAGTTTTGTTAAAGAACGAAAATCTATCTAGTATTCTGACATCCTTTAAAAACATAGATAACAATTTATTGTTTACATTTTTAGAAAACAAATTATTTGAATAAAGATACTTTAAATAACTACAAATGAAATGTTTATATATGGTTCATTTTATCTTGAACACTATCATTTATTGTTCACTATGAGCTGTACATTACCTAAACAATGCTTTCAATAATACCACAACTTTTTTTAATTTTTACTAAAACTAATTACAGGGGTTACAAAAAATGAATTAGAACGACTTTGAAGTTAAAAAACTATGATTTTTAGATAAAATAATACAAAAAGTTATATATCATTTGAAAGCCTGATTATCATAGAGTAAAATATGAAAAATTCAATTCAATTTAATTATTATTCAATAAATAATGACACTTAAAAGAGAGTTAGCCTTTAAACTCCTTTTTAAACAATAGTAAACCCTATGAGAAAAATACATGCGCTTTAGTGCTCATGCGAAATAGCAATGCTTCACAATGTTATTCAATGGAAAAACCTTAAAATCTCTCTTTTAGACTAACTCTTTTTTAATTGTCATTATTTATTGAATGCTTACTGTAAAAAAAATTTTTTTGCAGTTTATGACTTTCAGATATATGACAAACATTTTGATACCAAACATTAAACTATTTTATAAGTTTTTAATACAGTTTTTTAACTTTAAAGTCGTTCTAATTCATTTTTTGTAACCCCTGTAAAACAACATATTTTTATAATATATTTGATGATTTAAAATCCAATCCTTAACTAGCTGGATGAATTTGGACTACAATTATTTTGTTAAATACGTAGCCCACTGGATTGAGTCAAATGAATACAAATTATATGTGCTATACCTACGATGGACACACAATGTATTCCGGGCCATATTAACAGTGACAAAACAGTGAATAATGTAGTGTATATTAAATATTAAAGTAAACATTTAAAAAAATATTGGAACTTATAATAATTAAAAATTAAAAATCATATCATTTTAAAGCTTTGTTTTCAGACAGTAATTTAAAAAAGAAATGATTTCAATTGAATGTAATAAATAAATAATGACTAATAAACGAGAGGTAGTCCTCAAACCCTTTTTGCCATCAATGCAAAACCCATTATAAAAATGTATGTTTTTGAAACTCGCGACAACACTGTTCTCGTAATGCTATTCAATGGTAAACTCTCGCAAACCCCTCATCAGGACAACCTCTCATTTATCAGTCATTATTTATTAATAGCAAATTCAATTGGAATCATTTCTTTTTAAATTTACTGTCTGAAAACAAAGCTTTAAAATGATATGATTTTTAATTTTTAATTATTATTAAAAGTTACAATATTTTTATTAAATGTTTACTTTAAGATTTAATATACACTACGTTATTATAACATTAGTCAGTAGTGAGATTAATGTTAAAATGTTTAAAGTTGTGTCACTCATAGTGTGGTTGCAAATGGCTCCATCGTGTGTCATAGTTAATACATTCAACAAGAATAATGCTGCCAATCTTTGGACGATTTTATGACACAAATGATTGAACATTTTGCTGTTAAACCAAAACAATTATTCCCAACATTAGGCTATTATATTGTGTCGGAATTATTAATAGAAATTTTGAACGCGCTCAATTACCTACATTCACATGTGACATCTACCAATAATTCATCGTGACATAAAACCACAAAATATTTTAATAAAGGAGCACTCACAGGGTTTTGTTAAAATATCTGATTTCGGTTTACACGTCTACCATGATCCAAAATCATTATCTCATCTAAAGGTAGGGGTACTGAGCGGTATGTCACCGGAGGTTAAAACTTGGCGCCGGTATAGTGCTGATGTTTATAGTCTGGGTGTTGTTATACAGGAAATGTTTAATTTCGATATAAACACGATTGGGTGCGTCGCGTACTAGTACATTAATTAATAATTTTTAAATAATTTTATATAATTTCCAATATTAAAAAATTCAAAACAAATACAATATTTGATAACATTGAAGAAGTTAGGAGTGATTGTCTGAAAGGTATGGCTAGTCAACAACCAACATGTCAACATATTTTAGATAATAGCAACCAATGGCTACTACCATATAATAACCTGAAAGATCAAATTGGCAATATTATAATGCTTACTAGCAAATGATCTTAAACATAATACTAAAAATTCCCATCATATAGAGGTCAGAAATTGAGTAGCATATAAAAAATGATGATAATCGTTATAATGTTTAATTTTGACATCATTTGATGGAAGAAAAACTATAAACCAACTATAATCAATCAATTGATATAACACATTATTAATTTATATGATAAAACTTTTGCCAACTTTTGTTAAAACAAATATGTTTCTAGATGTATATGATATATATGATAATATGTGTAGCGTTACTTTTATTATTTATAAAAATAATAATTAAATGTTTAGTTTCAAAGTAATTATATAATTTATAGATAATATATAATTTTTTGGTTTTAGGCGGGAAAATAGCATGAATTAATTTATAAAACTAATGTAAATAGATTTGAAACCTAAATTACTATTTGGGCACTGCAAGAGATTTATCGAGTACATACAATTTATAAAATATCTGATAAAAACTACTTATCCATGAATATATAATAACGAGCTTAAAACTATAGCTCATATTAAATATTTTAATTTAGCTACTTAAAAGGATAATGTTTATTGTCATCACTAAATATTGTATTATACAAGCTTGGAAACATAATAGTAATATAGTTTAATTTCAAATTATAGTTTAAAGAAACTATACTTAAAATTTTTGTTATTAATAATGCTGTGTTATATCAAATACTATATTTTTATTATTATAAAAATGAACCCTGATTATGTTTTACTTTTAATAAACAAAGTATGATAATTTTATTTAAGATATACAATAACTTCCATAGTTTCAAACTTTAACATTAATACCAAATAATTCAAGAAATTATATTTATTGTTTAATAATAACATTGCTACTGGAAACAAGATATTATTTATTTTCAAAATGTCGAAAAACATGTTTTTATGTCCTAAATGTGTTTGTTATTATTAAAATTAAATTAATAATATAACATAAACATGGATGATTTTGAAATAATTGAAAAGATTGGAAACGGTGCTTTTGGTGTTGTATATAAAGCCTTAAATACAATTAATGGAAAGGTTACAGCTATTAAACAAATTGACTTTAATGGTTTGTAATTTTATTATATAAATATTAAATAATACAGTAAGTTATAATTGTATACAGTATATAACCCTGAATAATAATTATTAAATTTATGCACACTATCAATTAAGTTTAATATTGCAAAGTAATGATTTGATTAACAAATCAAAAATTTATGATTATACTGAATGTTTTACTATATGAACGCAAGTGTCCTATAGTCGACTAAGTCTCACTTATTTCTAAGTCTTAAACGTATAATAAAATATTCAATTATGAATAAAATAATTGTTTTATTTAAATATATAATATAAATTATACTTAAATATATTTATTAAATTATAAATATCATTTATTGTTATAATTAATCTAATTTGATGATTTAAAACTAATATTAAACTTTTAAGTAAATTATTATACAGATTTGCATAATATGGGACTTAGTCGTGTCTTGCATATTGTGATCCATATGATAAATAATAAATATACCACAAATGATAAATTAACTTTTAGACTAAATTAATATTTAGTAACAAACTAATTAAAATATAATTTTTAAAAATTATTTAACAGATTTTTCAACTAAAGAAAATCAAAGGATTTTAACAGAAATTGAATCATTAATACAAACCCAATCTGTGCACGTTGTTGAATATTACAATTCATGGTCAGTTGGAAACCTTTACTACATAGAAATGGAATTGTGTGATGATACGCTTAAAAATGNCATGGTCAGTTGGAAACCTTTACTACATAGAAATTGAATTGTGTGATGATACGCTTAAAAATGTACTCAAACTAAAGCCACAAATATTTGATCGACAATTAGGTGAACCCATGAATATATTCGAGTATTACATATCAGGCATAATATTTCGAGAATTGCTAGCATGTGTTCAGTATTTGCATGAATTGAAACCACAGATCATCCACAGAGACCTTAAACCTGAAAACATATTGATTTCACATAACGTCAAAAACTGTAGATTTGTTAAGTTATGTGATTTTGGTTTGGCTACAGTTCACGACAAGCGCACTCACTATAGGACTAAATATAAACATACTGCAGATGTAGGTGATACGCGATACATGGCACCTGAAGTTGTACAAGGGAAAAAATACGGACATAAATCAGATATTTATAGCTTGTCACTAATTGGATGCGAAATATTCGATTTTGACTTGACCATGTCGGATAGTGAAAAGTAAGCAATTTAAAAGCTCAAATGAATTTTTAAGTTGTCTCGTTCATTTTATAGAAAGACAATGTATTCAAGGATTCATACAGATTTAAACGATCCATCTCATAAGTTAGAAGATATACTAATGGTAAAGCAATTTTCCCCTCAATGGGATAAACGTCCCGACTGTTGGGAAATAGTAACTAAATATAAGGAATGGTCTATTAATAAGAATATAATCATAAGTGATATTGAATTCCAATCTACTATAAATAAACTACAACACCATGATAATAAATTCTTCTATAATATTTTCAAAACATTTGTTGGATACAAACATCCCATAACTACCAAAAATAGAAAACAATTTGAGAAAACTCTAACAAAATCCAACAAAACAGAGATAACATTGTTATTATTGGGTGATTCTGGTGTAGGGAAGTCTACATTCATCAACGCATTTGTCAATTATATGACTTACGATACTATGGATGAGGCCAGGGATGAACCCATTTGTTTGATTCCAGTTTCATTCACTATTACTGATACGGAAACTTATACACAAAAAGTAGTCACATTAGGTAAACATGATATAAATGAATATATAGAGGATTGCAGAAAATCCGCCACTCAATACCCCAAATGTTACAAAGTTAACATGGGTGACATAACAATTAATTTAATCGATACCCCGGGTTTTGCGAGTACAGAGGGTATTGATAGAGATAAACAGAATATGGAAAATCTGTTAGACTTTCTAAATAATTATCGCGAGATTAACGCCATTTGTGTGCTCTTAAAGCCTAATAACGCGAGGGTTAGTATAGTATTCCAGTATTGTTTGTATGAGATATTGAGTCACTTGAATAAGTCAGCGGCCGATAACATATTGTTCCTCTTCACCAACGCCCGGTCCACACAGTATGCACCGGGAGATACCGGACCCAAACTAATAAGACTATTAGATGAAATCAATAAAAGATTCCAACAGACGGTTATCAAGTATAATAAGGACACAATCTATTGTATCGATAACGAGCCGTTCCGTTCTCTCGTGGCTACTGTCCCCCCGAATAACATGCAATTCGCTGAATATATCAAACGAGATTATAATGACAGTTGGAAAATGTATGTAATTTGTATATTATTTTAGTTATGATGTAATTTTCTGTTAAGATTCTGTTACCAACACTTCTATTAAACTCCCAACTTTTATATCAGCTCAAATGACAATTGACTTTAAAACCCCAGGCAGTCCCAGACCCTGACTAAGCGAGAGAGCTTGTTACTTTTAAATTATTACAGAATATTAAATTATTAATTTTTTACAAAGGATTTTTAATTTTTTTAGTTAAATCACTTAATATTATTTATATTTGTAATCATACAAATAGCTCTCTCTCTCTCTCTCTCTCTCTCATTCGCTCTCATTCTCTAAGGACCACCACATAGAGAGAGAGAGAGAGAGAGAGAGAGAGAGAGGGAGAGGGAGTTATTTATATGGATGGGCCCGTGCAGAATAATTCCTAGCAATACACATTTCAAACTGTATTTTGTCAAACTATATTTTGTTAATGTGTGTTAGTGAAAAATTACAGTTTAAAATGTATATTTCTAGGAATTCTTCAGCAAATTATAGTCCATATGGACTGCTAGTTGTTGAATAATCCTTAAGAGTATAAATTTTGAGCTGTAAACATAATAACACAATGTTTGACATTAGTTTTGAAACATAAACAAAAACATATCACAACTATTGTAGTGTTTTATTATTACAAACTAATTATATTATAAAATATTTTTATATTTTGCAAAATGTTTTGAATATACATAGGTCAAATCATATATACCCGAAATGAGAAAAATATTTTTTGAATATTTCAAAAACCACACAAGTTATTGGGCTGATATTTGGGTATGTTATACT
>CAJPVJ010004078.1:0-10053 GCA_905397405.1 Oppiella nova | reverse complement strand
GATAACAACACTCACTGAACATAGCCTTCGCGATAGTCCTATAATCGCGCGCATATCGACTAATACACAGCTTATCCACCATTTCGATCCTAACGGCGCCTTTAATGTGCTCGAGGCTATCAAAGCCGAGGCGCTGGACCTCCGGCAGGCCATTGATGACCAGCGCGTAGCCGAAGAACAGTCGCCGACCCCTAATATACCGCAAGTTTGGAAACCACTTCTCCAGAGTCGTCGCCTTCAACACCCGATAGATCAGCAAATAGTCGCTGATTTCGATGAGTTTGGGGAACGACACGCTGTTTAGAGTGTCGGCGTCGTCCAGCTCCAGGTTATAGATGCGTACGTAGCCGTCGATGTAGGAGCAGTTGGCCAGGTATTTGAACTCATCGACGGAGTTATGAGTTATCGTGAAGTTATGGCGACACGTTTGGCCCAATTTTTCCACTATTTTTAATGTAAATTAATTTTATATTTAATTATATGTTCATAAAAATAGTGCAATTGTAAGCTAAATGTTTTGACTAATATTTTATTTCGATATATAATTTACACGAGAGAGAGATGACCACAAACAGCATATATTAATCAAACAGCTCTAGTGCCTTCCCCATACAACTGTCCACTTTTGGTGTGTGTGTCATCCCCTCTAACCTTCAATCTCTGGTCATCTCTGATACGAAATATAGCTTTAATTAACATTTTATACTCTTTACGTAAATAAACGTAAATTTTTATCATTAAACCACGAAAAAAGTGTTATAAAAAAGTGTGAACCCATAGATATATAAATACAATCAAATCGCGGTTTAATAAACGCTAGGACTTTGATCGCTAATAAACTATTGGTAACATAATTGCATTTCAGTACACATTTTGTACTCAATTATGATTTAAATAGCGTGTCATACAGTACAGAGAAATAACTTTTTAAGTTTATCATTAAATTCACAACAACTTTCTAATATCGCATATCATTTTGCTATCGCTTTGCGATTAACACTAAACTCAATAAATAAAGTGATAAATGAATTTACATAAGAAAACACTGAATTGTAAGTAATGAGAAAAAAGTTTTCGTAAATAACTTTTTTTTAAGTTTTATCGCAAACTCTTGTGTATGTATAAAATCTCGTGATTTTAAATGATATGTGACTTAAATCGACAATTAGCGAGAGAGAGAGAGAGCGAGAGAGAGAGAGAGAGAGCATACAAATTCACTGCCAGATGTCCGGTGCATATAATTTCACTCGAAATATAAAATATATAATTATCAAAAAATAATCGCAACATTTGTTTTGTTTATTTAGTCAGCATTTTATACATCGGTTACTATCGAGTAGTTTATTACTGCTGAAAAAGAGTTTCATTTATAAAAACATCATTAATACCACTTAAAATACAACCCCATTCCCTACATAATAAAAAAGCAGTTTTCAAAATGCATTTAAAACACGACAAAACATATGGACCGCTGCATAGGGTTGGAAGGGGTAATCAGTATCCATAAAATAGTATATTAAATTTAATTACTCTTGTGAACCCACCCGTACCCCTAGCATACCAGTCCTCACACCCTTTTCCGTTCACATCCACATGTTTTGCCCGTTTTTTATCCAGTAAAACATATTTTTATGAGTTAACGGCAAAAAAGTTATTATTATTGGTATTATTACTTCAAAAAGATTTACATCGCATACGAAAGCACAGAATATAAGGCTATATATAAAATGCATTTAAAAACATACAGAATATTGCGCTTAAAAACAAAACAAAATGTGTTTGACTTATATTTTTTGCCATTATTAATGTATTTCTATATCTACAGTATTTTAACACATCATTAAGGTTTATGTTAGAAATGAGTGCTTATTCTTATTAATAATGCAAAACATATCTAAATTAAAATTTATATTAGAAATATCCCGGGCATTCAACAAATATATAAAACTTATATAAATATATATATACAATATTAGCAAAAAAGTTAAGTGCTTTGGGATGGCATAGTGTGCTAGGTTAGGTTAGGTTAGGTTTTACTTAACTATAGCTAAACATTAAGTGAAATAGAAAATAAGTAATTTTATAAAAATTATTATCAAACCGCTAGATAAAGTGGGAGTACAATTCAAATAATTTAAAATAATTTTCTAGAAACATAATATAATTTCAAAATTTCAATTAAAACTATTTGATTAGAAATGAATTTTAAACAAAACTGCTAAACATATTGTTTGAAACATATTTGTAATGTTAGGTGGGCTATGAGCGTAAGCTAAACGCAAATATTTGATCCAATTATCTCATTTTAATGATTTATTCAGCCATAAATAAAATAATTACACACTTCACCAATTTCACATTTAATGACCTAGGTACCGAACCACATTGGCTAACAATTTTCTATTTATAAAATACAGATTCTTGACAGTAGGCGTTATTAGTAATAACTTATTACTAAAAATAAAAGTAACATAATTATAGTAAAATAGTTACATTTAACTAAATTAACGCAAACGTTTATCTCATCAAGTTAATTATTTATTTAATTTGTATCCAGGCAATCAAATTATTGAATATAAAAATAATTTTCAATTGCATTTAATGATTCTGTTATGATAACTTATGACAATATCTAATTTGACTTATAAAAATAAGTATATTAACTTATAAACTATTGAAAACAATATGCAACTCGTTGCAACATACACATTTTTCATTTGTCTTATTTTTATTATAAAATCAATATAAATGTATTAATAGTGTATTAAACTCTGAAATAAACAGGTATCATTCATTACGATTGCACAATATACTAATTCACAATAACAATAATAACAACCTGTGCATAACATAACTTACATTCATGAATAACAAATCACTTTTAATGAATACAAATTCTGTATTTTAATCATAAATGGATTAAAAATTCATAAACAAATATACGGCACATGTATTGCACGCTACTCTCACTACATCTCCAAAAAGCAATTTCAATAATAATCTATTATATAATAAATAAATATATCGCATAAATATACTCAAATAAAACTAATAAAAATTGTCAAACATATTAAGTCCGCCAAATATGTCTCATATGTTTATCTCACTATAATCTCGGTATTTATATCTCATATTCCCATTTGAATGGATGTGCCGTAAAATAAATCTCTGTCTCTGTTTAGACACAACGAGAGACCGATCGATACAGTTTACATCACTTTCAATGTCTGGATGGGAATGGTATGAATGGATAGGGAGTGGGAAATGTCTATAGTCTAGACCACCGCCAATGCAACAGTTTGTGGCTGTATTTTACACTGGAATTCATATCAAAAACCATATGATATGTTGTTATTATTGCAAAAGGGTCCTAAAGAATTCACAAAATCATAAACAAATGGATAATCGCAAAGTGTAGTCTAAAATTTAATTTCAATTTTCATAAACAACTATACACTTATAATTACAGTCATTAATAGCAATATATATTTTGTGAAAAATAATATATTAAATTCTATAATCAAAGTACAGTATTAAATATCGCCATAAATAGAGATGTTTTATACTTAAATTCAATACAAAAACATTATTCTTGACCTCATTTTCCAGTGTCTATAGCGTATAGAATAAACAGAATATAATATACATATAATCCAGTCGTATATGTGATATAACCCGAGCGCACAGTTACTCATCAATTCTGTGTGTAATATGTTTGGCAAATATACTAAACAAACCAGAATCTGGACTTTCATCTCATATGAAACGCTTTTCATATTTTTATTTTTTCATACAATACATGAATAAACATTTGAATAGCAAAGAAAAACAAAGAATTTAAAGTTTAGTTTCACTTTTATAATGAATAGATATGCGCTGAACACACGGTATTTAACGCTATACTACTGTCATATTTAAACTATTTTTGCTAATAAATAACAATAATTAAGGAAATAATTTCCATTCAACATAACTATTATTTGAATTACTAATAAAAATATTTGCAAACATGTGATGAGCAATGAGCACCAGTATGTTAAACACAACCAGGAACTACACCTTTAGACACAAAAGACTATAAATTATCAACAAAAGTCTTAAATAAATGAAAAAATTTCATTAAAACTTTTAATATAGTAATGATTGGCGCAAATCATTCATACTGTACAACCCATGTGTCTGACAAATCTCATACATTCACGTTATTTGATTTGCAAATTGCATACCATTCCCTTCCCGCATTCATATAAATACCATAATTTCCTTCATCAACAACTCATATGTTTTAATAATAAATTTCTATAATTACTATTATTTTTGCCGTTCATTTGACACATACTTTAAATATTTAGAGAATTTTATGGCTAAACACACTCTCTATCCGAAAGTGAAGTCTTATTTAAATGCAAAAATATTTTTTCATTCACTTTTAATTAAAAATATTTGAATATATTTATATAATAATAATTATAATAAAGAGTTATAAATATTTAGTCGTATTCAGCAGGAAATTTAGAAAATATTTTTAAAATTTATACAAATTTTATCGAAGATTATATTAAATGCAAATAATTTATATTATATTATATTTATATTATATAATGTTTGAAATAAAAGTCAATTACAGAAAATATTTTCTCAAAACAGGGGAACTTATGTGAGAATAAAAAAACCAGAAAACGACTAAAAATTGAATTGAAATGAAGACTTTCATAGCATTTGCCGCTATATTTCCTGCCAATAATACTCACGGTTAATGTCTTTATGCAATGTATTGCGATAAATAATACGGTATTTCGAGATAAATAACCAATTAAATGCAAAATACAAATGCAATAATCATTAGCGAGAGAGAGAGAGAGAGAGAGAGAGAGAGAGAGAGATTCTACAGTTTACTCGCGATTTTAAACAAGTTTTAAACAAACTTTTAATTTAGCGGACATTATGTACAAAATATAATCTAAAATATAAATTCATGATTAGATTTATTTCATATCCGGCCGTTTTTAACGCGTTTAAAAAGTTATTAATAGTAATAATATTGGTCATAAAATAGCAATAATCAATTAACACATTCTGTTGCATAGACTATACCAATAATCTCGCAAATCATAGACAAAAATCATTAACAAAAAAGACTAAAAAACTAATCGTAAGCATCGGCTAAAGCATTTAAAATAGCAACAAATAGCAGCAAATAATAAATTTCCAGTTGTTTTAAGCAAACATAAAATTTCTATAAATAAAACACTCAATTAAACTTTGGTTTTCACACAAAAAAAATATTTATTACAAAACGGAACTCTCAAAAAGTACTTTATTTTTGTCACTAAATCCCTGATCGTTATAACATTACTGTATTGCCAAAGTGTATTCACTAAAATACGATTGTGTAATGCAATCAAATGCGGGATTAAATTAGTGCAAAATTCAATTTATAACAACAAAAATCATTTTCATTCAACTGATTCAATGCAACACAAATCATGTAAATAATTTTATGGCACAGAATATTCCCTAAAAATCACAGAATATATCAAATATTCACAGCAATTATCGATTCACTTTATACTTATTAAATAAATCACTTGATTCTTGCGATACACTAAAAATATTCTCCAGAATATTCTACATGAGTGTCGGTATAATGAGAATATACTGTATATTTTCAATACAAATACAAGTTTGAAGTGCTTTTCCAAAGACTAGAAGTTATTTCTAAGACTAGAAGAAAGTGTTTTCCAATTATAATAGCATATTATAACTCACTTGTCCTCAGATATAAAACTAAATATTAGTTTAATTTAGTATTTATCGAGAAAATTATTCAATGAATATGATAATGTCATTACAATAGGTGCACTGAATGCTAAAATTTTTAAATAAATATATGTTTTTAATGTCTATCGACAGGTGATTACAAATATATAACATATAAAGCTAATAAAAAATAAATTTAAAACTGAATTATAGAAACTTTTACTAAAAACTCATTAAATTAATTAAAATAAGACAAAAGTAGTATACGTTTGGGAAAGTATTACCCCATAACATAAAAAACCAAAAATTGTCGTAAATCTCAGGTAAAAAACTTTTTTAATAAAAAATTTTAAAAATTAGTACTATACTTTTGAATATACAGCTATACTGTCAAATCTAATACAATGCTACTACAGGGGTTTATATATATAAATTCATGGTTCATGGTGAACTAAATTAGCATATATTATAATTTCATTACAACTGCCGACCACTTCACATGTAATTCAAATAAAGTGTCGATTACTTCATAGAGATGTAAGCTTTGAGTATAAATTATATGTCAGGTATGGCTCAAACATAAAGCCTATGATCGACTCGTATGAACACTATTTGCAATTTGTTTTATTATATTTACAATAAATTAAACATCTTTTTGTTGTTTTTCGCTTTTCTTTTCTTTCCGATTNACTAAATTAAAACTACAAACAAATTATATATACTTTTGTGAATCGCATAACATGTATGTGAGAGAGAGAGAGAGAGAGGTCTTAAGATGAATAATAGGAAATGGATGCAAAATGTGGGCCGAGAAATATATGCGAGGAATATAATGGCGGGAAACCATCTAAATATACACTACAATAAACTAACTGATCATTTAGAGTACACTATTCATACGAATAGGAAAGCCTTTCACTGGAAGGGGAACTACACTCAAGTTTTTGACGTAAGTTTGATATACAAAACGATCGGATTTTGTTTTTATAGTCAAACACTTTCGCTATTCAAACAGCTATAATGAGATGAATAATCAAATTAACTAATTATAATGTTATGTATCATTAATTGTAGAAATTTATGAGAAACTAATTATTTCTCGAGAAATCATATGTTATTTCACTTTCATATTACACTAATAACTCGTATATTATTAATGAAAATTGAGTCGTTTATGGAGTACTTATTGACAATTAGTTTCACAAACTTTAACTCAAAACTCGTATTCAATTATAAACTCAAAAAGTGTATTAAATATTAGAAAACATTTCGAGATATGATATTTAAAACCTATTAATACAAGTCCTAAAACAGAGCACACATTATGAGACAAACAGTGAATTCATTTGAAACGTGAATATCATTAGTGAATATAATTTGCAAAATGAGTTAAAAGTAGACTTTTTTAATTAAATTACTAAAATTAACATATATTTAAGACTTGGGTTGAAGTTTAATGCAAACTTGAAAACAATACTTAACTATAGCTCTCTCTCTCTCTCTCTCTCGTAATTAAAATTATCAAAAAAAGTATTTTGACACAAAAAATACATAATTAGCAAGGACTGCAATTATAGTTATCTAAGACACTTAATGTAATAATTGTAGCAAACTATGTGAAAATAACAATTATATGTCAATTACACACCAGTAATGATTACATTTAATGGTAATAAACTAAATATAACTAAAAAAAAGTACCTTTGTTACAATGTACGCCGGGTGCATTCCCAATGGCAATGATGGTGATAAGTATAGTCCACGTATAATACATATTTGTATTAAAAGCACCGGTAGTTGACTTTTAATTAAATGAAACAAGCACACAAATGCATGTCCATACAAAACAATAGCACACAAACGAAATGTCTAATTAATCCATGTATTCATATAATGATTACATTTGTATCGACTTTTTGTGTGTTAATCAGTTTCGCAGCAAATATGTTGTGCACTATATATATATTAAAAAGTTTGAGTAAAACTAAATTAAAACTACAAACAAATTATATATACTTTTGTGAATCGCATAACATGTATGTGAGTGAGAGTGAGAGGGTATGTGTGAGTGAATGGCACTGGTATTCAACACAACACGGCGTAGACTCGCTGACTGTAAGTCTAAACACAAAAAACACTCAATTTTTAAAACAACGTGTGTTTTAGCATTGAATGTATGGTGAATGCACTGCACGTAAGCCTAACGCCTATACAGACATCCACTGTAAGACTGAATGCCTTTTTATCTCTATATCTTATAATAGCCTTTAATTTTCGTTTTGTTATACAACACACACGGCTTACCACTTATAAAGTTAACTTGCTTATCGTACCTTAAAGATTTTTATGTTATTTATTAATTTCATCCAGATTTATTTATAAGATTACCTAGTTATTTTTTGTTCTGTAAACTATGCTAAAGTTATATAATGTATTAATTTTTTATATAATTATGTGTTCATTATTACGAGAATGGGTTGTATGAACGCATGCGTACTGTAGAGATAAGGGGAGAGTAGTGTGTGGGACAGTTGACTCCGGTTATAATGAACGGATAAATGCAATTACGATTACCTACATACATTTGGTCATACATTTTGGTAGATTGTATCGTAAACTACACTATAATTACATTTTCTTTGTTGTCTATATTATTACGTAAAATATGTAAACGCTTTAAAATATATAAAAAAATATGACAACTGTTTCGCACATTTCACAAATGGTTTTCGCAAAACTTTTTTATTAAAAAAAAGTTTTTAAAACAAAGAGTTTATTAACTTTTTGTTTTCATTCAAAATACATATCATATATGTTTTTATCGGTCGAGTATTACCTGAATATCTGATGAAATAAAATGTTTTTTTGCGTTATTTTCACAAATATGCCCCTCAGGTGTGCGCTCTCATACCTGTCCCCTCCATGGCATACCATTCCTATTAGGCATTACCCCCATAGTTAGGGTCCGAAATATTTTGTGTGCGAAACAAAAATAAATAAGTTTTTATTTCTCGTAAGTTATATAACAAGTCATGTGTTTCGCGAGTATTTTCTCGAAACTAATTATGAATATTTGAATTTCATGTCAAACCTAATGATAACCTTTTAACTGGATTTTCACTTTTGAGTCTCGTTTGAGAAACTACTCTAAAGAATGTTAGCCAAGAATATCACACTACCTGTCCATGAATAGCACATGTATTTCAAGTTTAATGCCACTATTTATGCACCAAAAATCCTGTCAAGCATACTATATGTGAAAGTTTTTTCAAATGAATTAAAAGTTTTATTTATGTATTTGAGCTAAACTTTGACAGCGAATACTGTGAGACATATTTCTTCATAGGATTATAGCCATTGAGTTATCTATGCCTTTGGATTCACATCTAAATGAAATTACTTTTTAGTTCAGTCCCAGTATTAAGTTATATATGAAGACAAGATTCTGAGTTAAATAACTATTTGTTGCCATATCGGAGATCGTCTTGAGATTAAGTATGCATACGAAGCATGTAATAAGGGTCATTTTTACCAACTTTTATTTTATCTATAAATAACTTTTCACGTTTTTATTAACTTTATTAACTTTGTAATAATTATTTAATGTATTTTGTATTTTTATACAAAAAAGTCCACGGATTTGTAAATAACTCATTGATAGATTGTAAAAATGAACTATTCAATTTGTTAGAAAAATATTGAAAAACTGCAAAACAAATTATAAAACTATCTATATATTAATCTAGTCAGCTAACTAATTGTGATATTGATTGGAGTTTTCGGCTTATAAATTAATTTTAAGTAATAGGCGACTCAATATGAGTGAACAGAATCTCTCGAAATACCTTTTTGTTAATTATTACTCAAACAAATCAATAATTTCGATGAATTTTGCGGAAAAATAAGTAAATTTTAAGTAACTATTTGACACTTTTTTATTAACTTTTTTAGTGACTATCAAGGTTGTTTTTACCACCTTTGGACCCAGTCTTTAGTTATATATCATTTAATTGATTTCAATGTTAACTCTTTTCAGCTCTGAATACAATTTATTTTTTTAATATCAAAATAATTTTACTCATCAACAGTTGATTTCATTGGAGATTAGTTATAAAAATAGATTTTAAAAACACTTTTATATCAATAATTCTAAGCAAATAGTAATAAACAGATGATATTTGTTTGGTAAACATCTAACAATTCATTTGTTTTGCTCTTATCTGGCTACTTGTAAAAGTTCGGGTGCGGGTCTATTGACCTAAAAACCAATTGACCTAAACTTAAATAACTTAA
>CAJPVJ010004077.1:0-10054 GCA_905397405.1 Oppiella nova | reverse complement strand
GAAATACTTTCATAACATGTATTGTATTGAAAAAGTATTGTATTTATTGTATGCACTCCTGGCATAGAGTCAAATGTGTTTGCATTACTGAATACACAGTACTGTATACTAGTATTACGTAACATAAGGCGATTAATTAATAATTATACACGACTTACCGGTTGTATGTAATGAGTGTATTAAATTCATATTACTTTTCATTAAATTGGCAACACTTTGATAAATTGACATGCTTAAATTTGTTATATTTATGATACTGGGTGTCAGTGGTTAGGACTTGTATGTTGTGTACGATTGAAAATGTAAATATTGTGTATATTTAGCGAGTTTAGTAATTTGCTAAATTATAGTGACATTGAATTAAGTACTGTTTATGCGACACCAGGGGCATATTGCTATATTTAGATATTATTTAGTCTACAAATTCACATTTCATATCCCTATACTGGCACATTTAATAGCCATTTAAAAAATTATTAAAAACCTGCAGTTGTGTACTTAATTGAGTGATAAAAATATTATGATTTTATTTATTTAAATACCTGCATTTAAATCGTTTTTATTTTTTGCACTAAGTAAATTATATATCATGTTACTTTTCTAATTTTTAAAATGATAATTAGAAACAAATAAATTAAAAATCATATGATATTACAAGTACCTGTCTGATTCTTATTTTAGGTTATAATATATTATAGCAAACATATTTATTGTATTATATTGAAACGGATAATAATTAATTATAAATATAATAAGCATGCATTTTGAAATTATATTTATGCATAAAATAAATATCACATCATAAACACTAAAATACAGTATTTTTAACTTAATCGCAATATTATTTTTAATATTTTAAAAACTCAAAAATTTACTATTTGTAATCTAAAATAATATTTCAAAAATATAAGTTTAAATAAAATATACAGTACTTTATAAAAGTGTAATTGTAAATTAATGTATTGATAATTATTACTATAAAATAAATGCTAATTGCTAATCAATACTTATCACAATAATTGCATAATAATACTTTAAGTTAAACTAAAAATACTCAGTAATGATAGAAAAAATTAGCATGCAAAAATATAATTAAATTTGAATTTATTATTCTATTTTTTAAAACCAAATTACTATATTACTTTTGACAGAGTGATTTATATATCATAAGTCTATTGAGTGTCTAATGTTAAAGTCATTAATTGAAAATTAGAAAAATACAGATAATTAATACAATTAAATAAATAGTAAAACAAATAATAATACAATGAGCAAGGTAACAACGAGCAAGGGTGTTACTATCGCTTTCAACAAACCACATTCAAATGTATTTATAAAATTAAATACACTTTTAGCAAGGTGTTTATTCACCATGGATGACATCAACGCGTGGTATGAACCGGCTACTTTTATCGCACAATTGGAAATGTATTGCAAAACTAGTTATTTCTTGATTTGCAACGATTTCGATGAATACGAGTCCGGATTCCGGAATAATAGGCGTTTGCTTTGGGTTTTAATATTTATATGTTTGCTATCATTACAAGCAATCAGATTTGCATTCATCGCCATATTTAAAGATAATATATGGATCAGGTACAATTTGTGCGATTTCTCCTATTTAATTGGCAATACGCGATTATTATGCTCGTTCTTCGCGGGAACCTATATGTGTCTAACCATGACCAAAATTTGTATAAATTATTATGAGTGGTCAAATAAATTATTAATTATTCGCGTAGTCAATGATTTAAAATATGGTAGATATGGTAGATATGGTAAACTTGGCAAACATAAAGTACAACAATGGTCCATGTATGGAAATATATATTTTCGTATATATCATAAATTGATATTGTATTTCTGGGTAATTACCTTGTGGTATTTTCTTATGGCACCAGTTATTGTAGAATATTACAAAAATAATCAACATGGCTCAATTATGGCGATCATTATATGTTGCTTATCGACAACTATTATACTTTGGCAACATATGTCTTTAGCACTATTAGGGGTGTGTACGTTAATTTTTAGTGTGTTGTACCTAAAGTATAATTTCGATGAAATCAATGCACGGATAGAGTTTTGCGTCAAACACGGACTCAACGCACGACTTATGCAAACCATTGTTGAACACCAGGCTATCGCGCGAATCACTTATACATTGAACGAGTTTTTTTCAAAATTTATTTGTATAATATATTTTCTAGTTTATCCAACCTGTCAATTATTATTATATGTAACTCATGAACAGAATACAACATTATCAGCAAGGTTACTAGCTATCGTTGGAGTGCCATTTTTGGTTTTAATGTTTTTTAGCCTAAACTCATTGTTGGCAATGATATCGAAAAGCGCTCACAAATGCTATCCATTATTGTACTCAATACTAATGACTCGTTCACTGACTTATAGACAGAGATTGAGAATCGAGTCAATGATTAGCCGACTGTCGGGTCCTGTCGTAGNTTGAGAATCGAGTCAATGATTAGCCGACTGTCGGGTCCTGTCGTTGGTTTCTATTGTCTCGACTTATTTCCTATGAATTCCTATGAATTCTTTCAACTCATCTATTTCTCGGGTTTGAATTATTTCTTTATTATCACTTTATTTTGAGTTATTTATGAATATTTTACCAGAATTTGCTAGATACAATTTCTCTTTAATTTTTATAATATTAATATTATTCATTTAACTATAATTTCAATTAAGCTGATATTATAAATGTTAATTATTAATCAATATTACAATAAAATTTCATAAAAATAATTGCAATTATTTTCAAAAAATATGATTATTAATAAAAATATGTAAAATCAATAAATCCTAATTTTTTATACTCTGTATTATACTTCACATCAAATTTTTATAATACAATAAATTACTTTCAAATAATTTATAACAGATATAACATGTCTGCTTTGGATTAATAATTACCATGTTCACTTTAACAGATAACATAAGGCTAATTCATTTTTGCAAATTAAGTTATGGTAATAATTATTATTAGTATATTTATGTATATATATCTTTGTCTGCCTAGGTTCAATAATAAGTACTTATTATTGTTATAATAAATATTTATTTAATAATGTATGTAGTCAACATTTATATAATTTTTTATAGCACATGAAAATATTTATAAACTAAATCACAAGTACTAGACATTTAGATAATATAATAGTAATTATTGTAATATGAAATACGATTGTTTAAAAATAATAATAAATGCCTAAAATGTAATTGTATTTTTAAATAAATTATGAGCCAAACGTCTAATTGATGGTCACCTAAATTGAGGGTCTAATTCATATCATGGATTACTTTTTCCAAATAATGCAAACATTTTGCACTAAATTCTTCGCAATTCTTATAATTATATTCCTTATAATCAAACAAATTAATGGATTTACGAGTCATTTGAGACTCATTTGTGAAACAGTCAAAAAAATTTGTATAATTTGTTTCAATTATATTATCGTTTGGTTTGTCTGTAATGCGATATATTTTGCCATTCATTATAGCATTAAACTGACACAAGCCCTGTCTATGCGAGATCATTATTTTCAATTCATTAAACCTTTTGTGAGTATTTAATACTTTTGGTGATATTTGTATCAAATACTCGTAATTTTCATCCCTATATTCACCACAAAATTTAATGAATCCATCGTTTGATAAGAAGTATGTGAGACCACCAGCGGAACAGATAGTCTTAATACCAGTCATCCCTTCAATTAGTTGTGGTTTACATATATTATCCGATGAATTGTGTCCCAAATTATACAAATCATTTCGACCCCAACTAAACACTTGTCCCTCAGATGTGATGGCAAATGAAGAGTAAACACAGCAATAAATGCTTTTAATTTCGTGATTAGGATTGAAATTCACTCGAAATGTGACCCCATTTTGTATATCATTGTCTGGTCGGCAACCTAACTGTCCGAACGTATTACTACCCCATCCATAGACACAGCCATCATTCGTGAGGAACATTGTGTGATAGAAATCACAACTTATTTGATAAATAGTCTTATTATCAATGTATTTTGGATCAAAAGGTCCAGGTTCTACATATAGGGTTTCCATACCTTTGTGTTCAATACCTAACACATCCCCATACCCCCAACCATAGATACAATTATCTTGAGTGAGTGCTAACACAAAGTCGTATCCATTGAAGAATTGTGTGATATTCTTGTGACACAATCTGTCGATCACTTGGATTTCATTGACATATCGATTGTGTCCCAAACCAAGAGATCCCCAATAATTAGATCCCATCCCATAAACCATATCACTGTTTGTAACAAACAATAAGTTATATCCTCTGTCGTCGTCGAAAACATGAAACAATTGAATCGATTTAATCATATTTTCTTCACATTTATGTCTATTTTCGTCGACAAGTGTTTCATTGTGTGAATCATTGGACTCGTGTCCCGTAGGCCTCAGCTCACATGTAACTAATACAAGTTTTTTAGCCAAATATTGAGCGAAAAACTTGTAATCATTTTGTTGAATGAGATTTAGTGTGGAATCAAATGTGGGATCAGTTTTGAAACAATTCTCATGAATAGACCATAAGTTATATTCCGATAATACTTGTGAACACTCGGGTCTAGTGCTAGCGATAACATCACTCATTGAGTCCAAGATTAGATCCAATTTAATGAATTTGTCATATATTTCATATCCCGAGTAAATACTCAATTCCGGGGAACTGTAATTAAGAATATTAATGCATTTTAAAGAATTATATGTCAATAAACTAAAAACAAAAATACTTACTTAAAATCATTCAAATTAAACAATTTGTGTGCTATAATAGCGAGGCTAAAAATATCCGCTTTTGTTGTATATTTAGTTCGCAACATAACTTCCGGTGCCATGTATTGATGAGTTCCCACTCCTTTGGAATGACTTCCCGAGGAACTGGAGTGCAATGTCGCTAACCCAAAGTCACCTAACTTTATAAACCTCCCGTTCCTAACCTTTCGTGCAATCAATATATTGTCGGGTTTGATGTCTCTGTGAATGATCTGTGGATTCAAATCATGTAAATATTGAACGCATTCTAAGATCTCTTTGAATATATGACACGAAATGTAAAACTCGATTGAATTCATGGGTTCTCCCGGTTGTCGACCAAATACTTGTGGTTTGTGTTGAAGAATATTCTTCAGATTATGGGAACACAACTCCATACAAATGTAATACATATTGTCTTCTTCCCATGTACTTACATATTGGACACAATATTCTGACCTAACTTTTATCAATTTTTGCATTTCTTGCATACATTCCCGTATATTGTAATCACCTGTAAGTGTATTAATAGTGTTAAATATAAATAGAAAATTTTGTAAAACATTTCGACAAATATACAATCTAATATAGTATAATACATTATAATGTTGTAATAGTTATACTAAATATATCTAAATGTCATTAAATTACCTTGGTATCTTAGTTTCTTAACCGCATATTGATATCCATCAGATTTTTCTATAACAACAAATACTTCCCCAAAAGCTCCCGAACCTAATGAATGTAACTCTTCGTACAAACGCTTATAATTATTAGCCTCGAAAACAACTATTATATATAAAAAATTAAATAAATTCATTCATTCTTTCATTTTTGTTAAAACCTCATTCAAAAGTACATACTTGGAGGGGGAGGGGGAGGATGTTAAGTCATAAGCTTAATAAAGTGTAATTAATAATAATATCGGTATGACTTATTTATTTTTAAATACATGAGTTAGTATATATGGGAGTCTTATTAATGTATGTTAATGATTAGATGACTGACTGGCTGTACGTACTTTTGAATGACACCTAAAACTAATTCATACCATTGTTTGATAACTCTTTTATAGAGGAAAATACTTTTTCCAAATAATCACAACATTTTGAAATAAATTGTTTGCAATTCATATAATTATATTCCTTATAATCACTCAAATCAATGGTTTTATGAGTCATTTGAATGACATTTTCGAAAGAGTCGAAGAAATTTGTATAATTTGTTTCAATTATATTATCATTTAGTTTGTCTCTAATAACGTATATTTTTCCATTCATTGTAGCATTTAATAGACCACGGTTATCCAAATGTGAGTCAATAATTTTCATTTCATTAAACCTCTTATCAGTATTCAATACTTTTGGTGATATTTGTATCAAATACTCGTAATTTTCATCCCTATATTCACCACAAAATTTAATAAATCCATCGTTTGATAAGAAGTATGTGAGACCACCAGCGGAACAGATGGTCTTAATACCAGACATCCTTTCAATTAGTTGTGGTTCCCGTATATTATCCGTTGAATTGTGTCCCAAATTATAATAATCATTTTTACCCCAACTAAACACCTGTCCCTCCGATGTGATGGCAAATGAAGAGTAAACACAACAATAAATGCTTTTAATTTTGTGAATAGGACTGAAATTCACACGAAATGTGTCCCCTTTTCGTATATCACTGTCTGGTCCACAACCTAACTGTCCGAACGTATTACTACCCCATCCATAGACACAGCCATCACTCGTGAGTATCATTGTGTGATAATAACCACAACTTATTTGATTAATAGTTTTATTATCGATATATTTAAGATCAAACGGTTCCGGTTCTACGTATAAGTGATCCGTACATTTGTGTGCAAAACCTAACTGTCCACAATCATTATAACCCCAACCATAGAGACAGTTGTGTTGACTGAGGGCTAACACAAAGTCTAATCCATTGAAGAATTGTGTGATATTCTTGTGACACAATCTGTCGATCACTTGGATTTCATTGACGTATAAATTGTGTCCCAAACCAATAGATCCCCAATAATTAGATCCCAAGCCGTAAACCATGTCATCATTTGTTACAAACAATACATTATATCCTCTCTTGTCGTCGAAAACATGAAACAATTGAATCGATTTAATCATATTTTTATCGCTTATATTTAAACTCATATTTTACACACAGTTATTATAATTGTATAATTAGTGAATTAAATGTTTTTATAAATTTTATTATTCAATATACACAAAAACAAAGGCACTATTAAATATATATACTTTTAATAAGAAATAGTTATTTATAATGATTGTCATGGTATTTGTATCATATCTATAAATAAATTGTAATACAGTAAAGTAATGTAAGTAATATAACATGATGGCATATATTAATTACCTGTTATATAATAATATTCAGTTTATTATTATTTACGACAGTATAGCACTTTGCAGTTTAATAATATTACACTAGAAATGCTTAAAACCTGAATTTTATAAATTAAATGTTATGGAATAATAATAAATTAATTAGTTTCAAGTAAACCTAATACAATAGTTAAATATTAATTTAATTATAAATTATATATGTTTAAACAAGTATGAAAATTATAGTCCTTTAAAAACGTATGAATTATTTAATGCATATATCTTAATTTAAGTACTGAATGTATTATTATGAAATTAACAAAATTAAATAAATGACATTACTACATTTATGGCTACTGTATATTTAGGAATTCAGAATTATTTAGTCTACAAATTCATAATATGAATTATCAATTGCCCTTGCACAATCATTGAATATTGAATTATATTTTGTGTTTTAATATGATATAAATGTACAATCGGTGTCGGCACCGGCAGTCTGCGGTAATCGTATGGTTTCGGTCGAGTTTTATCGCAGTTTATGGACTTCCGCTTTGTTCTCCAGTAGACTACAGTTGGCGTGGATTTAAAATACTATAATTTCCCGATTCCTTGAGTGTCTCATATCAAAGAAAGACCCTTTTTTGTGACAGGAGTCATACCCAGATTCCTTGAGACCCCTGTCCAATCTGGAGGTTCTGGGGACCCTATGTACAGACATTCATACACACTCTCGCATATTACTAATTATAATGCATCTGAAATATAATTGTAATAAATTTTTAAATTAACAATCAAATAAATAATATACTCCACATTGTGTAGTAAACAATAAAAATAAAAATAAATAGTGTATACATGTATGAGGTACTTTATAAATAATATAATAATATGCTAAAGTAATACTATATGTACCATATAATATCCTTTGGGGAATGAAATTGGCAGTAAATCTAAACGTAATTTATAAATTGAATTTGAGTTTAATTGTGAAATCTAATAATTTTATTTGAAATATGTGTTCATAATGATTAAAATGGTGTGGTCATTTTATTTTTATCATTTGTGGTACCGAAGTAATCCACATCTAAACAGGTAGTTTCCAGAACATGCTTTGGCAACAATTTTTGTGAAATCATCTACTAATTTCTTTAAATTTAATAGTTATTTTAATTATTTCTGACAATTATGTGTGTTTTAGTATGAATCTAGGTTCACGAACACAAATTAGCCAGATTCACGCCTTGAAACCAGAATATAACCCATTTTATCGGATATGTCATTTAACCATAAGTGTATCGCAAGCTATGAACAGCTTATTTTCCCATAGAGATTCTTAAAAATGCCAAACAAAATTCCCGAGTTTATCACTTGAGATGTGTATTACTTCGGTACCACAAATGATAAAAATAAAATGACCACACCATTTTAATCATTATGAACACATGTTTCAAATAAAATTATTAGATTTCACAATTAAACTTAAATTCAATTTATAAATTACGTTTAGATTTACTGCCAATTTCATTCCCCAAAAGTTACACGTATATAATTTAATATTATAATTAATAATATGCAATGAGTGATACTGTAAGTACCATATCTCTATATGTAAGTTATATAAGACATTATAATTAATATTATGTATAAATGATATTATAATCAATAATATGCATAAATGATATTATAATTAATAATATTCATTAATGATATGCATTTTAATTAATAATGTGGAAGAGTGTGTATGATATATCAATATATGTATCATACGGTACTTACAATATCATTTTTGCATAATATTATATTATTTATAATGTACCTCATACATGTATACTCTATTTATTATTATTATTTATTGTGTAGTACACAATGTGAAGTATATTATTTATTTGATATTTAATTAAAAAATATATTACATTTACAAAGTTTGAAGGTGACTTGCTGCAGTATTACATGTAGTGTCGCGTATATTATCTATATTATAGAGTTAATAATTATAATAATTATTAGTAATTAATTATTATATAATATACACAAAAATTATACAAAACACTAAATTGTGAACAAAATTATTATAATTATAATTATAAAATTTTAAATGTTTAATGTAAGCTTCGTAAAATAAAATAATATAATTAGATTTTATATAATATAAAATTAATCAAAATAACTATTAATAACATATTTGTTAATTGTTTAATAAATTTATACTAATAATAATTTATGAGTTAATTAATGCAATGTTGTCAACAATATTGTTAGTTATGAATCAATTTATTATTAGAAAAGTTGTAATAATTTCTAAGAAAATGTATGGTTTTATAAAAATACAATTTAAAGATTTTCTAATATTATTGAAAGCATTTTGTTTAATAATATTGTGTTACGAGTGCTTGAAGTTAACCATAGATTTCCTACACTATCCCTATGTCTATAGGTTTGATATCAAACCCTCCGAGGGCTTGGTTTTACCGCCGATTACTATCTGTACGGAAAGGGATGTGTTTTTCGATAAGACACGGATTGTGCGATACTTTAATATAAGCCATGAATACGAGTCATACAAAGTGTGGGCAAAAAACAAATCAAATTTATTGTATAATCAATGTTTGTCTGATAAGAGGGATAGAAAAAAGTTTCAGGACTTGAATGACTTGAAAAATTACTGCAAGAAAATGAAATACGAATTTAATTATTTGATTAATGAATACCTTAAACCATATAAACAGCAAATGCTAACAAAGCTAACATTTCGTGAAATGTATGACAACTTTACCATAAAGTCTTCGGAACTCATCAAATGTTCGGCAAAATTGCATTTCAGACACAAAACCAATAATAATGACAATAATAGCAGTGATTCTCATGTAATGACTGAT
>CAJPVJ010004074.1:0-10056 GCA_905397405.1 Oppiella nova | reverse complement strand
GAAACTACTTTTTCTCATCACAAAAAATTAGTTCAGATTTCGTTTCCATGTATTTACGAGAGAGAGAGAGAGAGAGAGAGAGAGAGAGAGAGACTACTCACTCGAGTTACAGTACTGTATAATACATATTATACTGGTTTTCATCCAACTTTTCACTCGCTATTATAGAGTAGTTTTATCACTCAATTAGAGCGCATGTCGTTTTGGATGCTGTGCTCCCCATCAGTACTATTCATATATAGTTTACTGACTCTAAACTCAGGGATGTCTACCAGTGCTCTCATACTCTATGAGCACACATACCATTCAAACACCTCATCAGCGATCGAAACAAAAAATTCAACCAAAAGATGTGAACAACTATTGACTGAAAATCTGCTTTCATTATAGTTTTGGGCATTCATTCACACCATTGTACTGACGATATAAGTAGTCAGTCGGCAGTTGTATACCTATTGTATGAGATATTTGGCACAAATTGTCTCTTAACTGCAAAAATATTTAAATTTTAACTTTTGGTGAAAATTTGTTAAAAAGTTTTTTCTGTGAGAAAAAATGTTTTTCGTATCACTTTTCAAGTTTTGGAGTTTGTATTTATTGGCATTTGTTTATGAGTCTAAGGCATCGCCAAAGTATGTATGGGTTTAGTAATTGTATACTATTTTTAATTACATTTTTATATTTTACATAACATATTATGTTATTAAATAGTAATAATTGTTTTAACTTTAAGAATTTCATTACATTATTTTATAAAATTAAGTTATACGATATAATATTTAATATTGCTTTGAAAATTTAATTTTATGAAATTCTTGATATTAAAATAATTATTACATTTTATGTATTTATAATATTATACGACCTATAAGAATGTATACAAGAATTTGAGTTATTTTTACTAAGTTAATGGGTTATAATTTTATAGGAATTTTCACCGCAAATTCAGTAAATTATTATTATCCTAAATTATTATTACTTATCATCAAATATAATATTAGAAGTTTAATAAATATTAATAAAATCATTTGTCAAAATTTTTATGAATTATACTTTTAAACAATTACTGTTAATACAAATTCTAAACATATCTCGAAAATATTATGGATTTTATAAAGTGTTATGAAAAATATTTGTAAAGATTTATGTAGCTATGAAATATACTAGTTTATAATTTATGAAACATGTAGTAATGTGTTTGTGTAACAAATGAGCTCTATAACTGTATTTAACCCAGCTAAAATAGTTTAATGTAACTTTATAAATGGTAAAATGGTTAAAGTTTAAAAGTAGTTACAAAAGTTAAGCTAAACATTAAAACTCTTTTTGGACATTATTTTATCATTTTGAACTTCAAATAGTTTTTCATTTTTCAAAACTAAATACAATTTACAGTAAAGTCGCATCAAAATGATATCAAATACAGTCTAAGCGTATGTCGTTACCAAGATATAATACAAAACAATTTAATTGATTCCCATTTTTAAAAATATTTTTCTATTATATTTTTAAATCGATTAAATAGTTTTAAAAATATTTACTATAAATTACGATAAAGTTATAGTAGAAAAATGCATTTATTAATCGTCAGTCCTATCGCTATACAGTTTTATATATATGTGAGTGATGTGAATGGAAAAGCCATTGAAACTTATGATATATTGTAGGCTATCATTAAATGTGATGGCAATCAGTCGGTAGACTACATATCGACACCGAAAAAGCCATTAGTTTTACGATAGAAATTCAATTCTTAATACAAAATATAGATACTGGTATATATATAATATATATAATACAATATATTGTGTTATAAATGATAAAATTCATTGATACCTTACTATGATTTACGATAATGTAAGAATATCACTATTTAATTTATGCACTTTAATTAAATTCTTGTACGGTATTATAATGTATGTTAAAAATCTGCTAAATTTTTATTTAATTTTGTTAAGATTTTAATACAACTTTTCATAAAAATATATTTCGTAAAATAATAAAACAAAATAAAAGCCCAAATTAAATACAAATTAAATTAAGTTTTAGAAAGTGCTCAGCGATAAAGACTTTAAAATTATAACAAGGCTGCAAATTTATATCTAATATTATACTTTAAACTCTAACTACCTATATAACACAGTATTATATATCATGATTACAGATTTATTTGACAAAATAATAGACATTTCCTGACATATAAAGGACATGGATGAATTCACAAGTCATATAAAAATTTGATGTGTATTTTAAAGTTCAAGAATATTACGGAATTCAAATATTTTTATTTTTTCTATAGATTTATTGATCTAGTCATTTTTGCTATAATAATGATTATACGCTATACTAAACCGGGTGTAGGATTATATTCCGGGAAAATACATGATAAAAGTAAACAGCTGTATGAATTATTAACATGCTTATCTCAAAAGGGTTATCAAATTAGATGGCAGTTTGAAACACGATTCTTAAGACCTTTATCATTAGGTACGAGTGCTTACGTACGGCAATTACCGGCGCTTATAAACACGTCTATTAGCCTACATTTCCCCTAAGATTGTATCAAATGTGCGGTGGATTTAAAGCGAAAATGTGTTGTTTTTGTTTGTCATTCCTCTCAAAAATAATTGTGCAAAAAGTCTATTGACTTGAATTGTTTGCCATACAATAGTAAGCGAAGTAAATGTAATTACATTGAATGCCAGTTGAAAAGCTGTCCTAAACATGGCTTTGGAAAATGAAATATAAGTTTTTGAGAGACTTTTATTTTATTAGTAATATATTAACTACAGTATTAGAGATAGAAATTTGTATGTTTGCCATAAAAACAATATAAGGGTTAATGAAAACAATGAGAGAGAGAGAGAGAGAGAGAGAGAGCTATGTTTTAAGCTAAACTTAGGGATTACATGTAATTTAAAGACATTAGACATAATAATAGTATTTTTATATCTTTATATTAAGTAAACCATTAATAATAAATACAAACAAAAATCACCAACATACAGTATATGGCACAATGTATGAATTAGATTAATTTTTATACTCAATCCCTAATCCAGATCGCAATCGGATCGGGATCTCAATCAGTTGGATATACTGCTCAAAGGCTATGATAGACGTGCTCTACCGACAAGTCATTTGGGTAAGTGAGACATACCTGTCCACTGATGTGGCATACGTTTAATATTTTATTTTTATGCCAATATTAAATAACTATTAATGTGTACTAGATGGGTAAGTATCAATTAAATTTGCTTGCTAATGGCAATTCAATTGTCGATCGAGAGAACTTGCTAATTATGTTTGATATAATTATCGGATACAAACATATGTATAGTCAATGTGTTTACCTTAATATAATAGTCACAAAACACACATAAAAACTACTGATATATTATTTACGGCAAACATTTGATGAAATAATGATACCGAAGCGAAATGGAAAGCCTAACCGTGTAATGAAAAACGCATTAATGGTATAAAAGGCACTAAACTTTTGAATGAAAAAAACCAAGTTTATTTTATTTGGCAAACTTTAGTAAAAGTTTATCAAAAAAAACTCGAGAATATTCTTGAGTATAGAATATTTTTTACAGATATATAAATTGCTTACATTTTTTGTATTAATACTAAAGTTTTGACACAAAAATAAGTTTAATTTTTTTGTACCCATAAAGACATCTCAAATATCTCTGACGTTCAATGAAAGTGAAAAAAAATGAAAATATTTTTTACTCCGGATTAATATAAGATATGAAATACATTCAAAACAACTCTATTCAATGGATTTACGGGCAAAACTGATAACTGAATATATATTTCTAACAAATTTTATTTTTCATGTGATATAACTTTACTGTATTCACACCAAACACATACATCTATAAGCTATACTTCAATACAATAGGATATCTTATGTGAGAAAACATTTTTTGCACAAAAAACGTATAAATATCTCTGTTTTTGTTGCGATAAATATTTTTGCTGTCATTTCTGGTACTTATGGTTTTTAGTGTTATTTTTTTGTATACAAAAAATATCATACAGAATACCATACAGAATATGAAATATCCTAGTATGTATATCTTTATTTATGAGCCAGGCATTCAGTATTGAATTTATAGCAAATGTGTGTTTTTGTTTTTATTACCCATACGAATACATGTTATATAAAACAATACATAGTTATAATAAAGTGATACTCAATGTAGAAATCATATGATAAGTGATACGAGAGAAGTCAGACTTAGTTTGAAAAGTTTTGTCTGAAAAGTTGTCTAACTTTTCGTATGACATAAAAACAAACAAAAACCGCGTTATACTCGAAAACATTGCAAATAATATTACGAAAAATGTATAATCCCAAAATGTGTATTTTATTTTTCATTTCGTAAATTATAGAGACATTTATTTTATGTGACATTTTATTTTTGAGGTTTTTGTTTGTTTTTTGTCATTTTTGGCAAAATAGAGATTAATTGCTTATTCTATGAATAATGTGTTTAGATTTGCAATTGTTTTAAAACTATTGGTTTTATTTAATTTGATTTAAGTTATTTCAAGAAATTAATGAAATTATACATTATGGATCCACATTATGTATGATTTTAATTAATTTTGCTTATTAAATATACATGGATTAAGGTATTAGTTAGAAATATAAACCTAGTAATCTAAAAATTATTAATTTTAATGAATTAAGTTTATGATATTTAATTAAAAATTTTGTTTTTTAATAATAGTAAAAATCTATTGTTTTATCAAATATAGTGCTAGTATTAAGGATTAATTAAACATTTACTAAAATAATCCATGTTTAAAGCCTAAAACCTTGAAAATTGTATTATAAAGTGATATAATATATTATAATATTTTTTATTTACAATAAATAAAATTGTTAAACATTTGTTGTGATGAAAATTAATGTCTTTTGAAGTTTATATTGCATTAAACCATTCATTTATAACAATCTTTAAATATATTTGCTTTTTATAAATATATCAAATGCTTTATTCAACTTAGAATTCAATATCTAAAACTAAAATCATTTTGTATTTTTAGTTTTTATATTAAATTCAGTTTTTTGAAAAAGTAGATTAATTTCAACTATAAACTCGTACCGCATTTAAATCAAATATATAGTAATATATTTTTATACAGTATTAAACTGTTTTTACAGTAAATCATTTTCATCTAGCAAAAATAAAACTATTTAAAAAATTTGCATAAGTTTTTAAAAAAGTCCATAACTCTATTTATTATAAATATGAATTTATCAAATATCTTAACTTTAAGTTTATATAAATTTCAATCGATACAAAAAATGCAACAAAAACTTTTAAGTGATAGATCATATTATTGCTATCCTGATATATTAGATGAGACATTCCATGTATGGATAGATAAGCAATGTAATTAATAATCATTAATTATTGTTATTTGTATTGATTATACTACACATGAAGTTAATTAAACTTTGTTTTATCACTGATTGTAGACACGATTCCTATGACTTAATTATGAGACAAAAGTTTAATCATAGAAATCCTTACAAACAAACAAATAGCAAAACTACATAATATTATATAATAACTGCATGTCTGTCCCCCAAAACAGGTGTCCCAACAGTGGTCACGTGCGAAGTGTTCATCCGATCGATCGGCTCCATAAACCCGGAGTCCATGGACTACGAGGTGGACCTATACCTGAGGCAAAGTTGGTTTGACGATCGGCTCAAAACAAACGGCTCCCGAGCGATGGACCTAAACGACCCAAAACTGGTGCAAATGATTTGGAAACCGGAGGTGTTCTTCGCCAACGCCAAGACCGCTGAGTTTCAATACGTAACGGTGCCCAACGTGTTGGTGCGATTGGAAACGGGTGGCAAAATACTCTACATGTTGAGGTATGGTAGCTGGAAATTATGTACTGTATTATAAACTTTGTTTACCATATATGTGTGGTGGAAATTTAATGAATAATAATTATGTTAATAATCTATGTGTCAGACATGGTTGTAGTGTGTACTAGGGGAATTAAAAAGTTGTTTTATTCATTAAAGCTTAATTAAGATTTTTATGATTACATGGTTAGCCGTGTTATTAGTTTTATTTTTTAGTAAAAGCATAATATTTGTTATGAGTTTTATAATTAATTGCGCTGGTATACTTAATAAAAAGTTTGCTAAACATTATGTTCAAGGGATATTAATTTTGTTTTTATTTCAGAAAATATTTTTAATTAACTAGGCCGTATATATGCTTATGTTTTTATCATAATATGATTAATTATTTAAAAAATATTTTAGCTTCCATTAAATTGTTATAATTAATGAATCAGAAATATAATTAGCATATTTTGATTTATCCTAATTATTGGTTACATTTAGCGAATACAAAACATTTTAGTTTTTCATGCATTTAATTGGTATTTATTATCTCAATGTATTTGATTTCCTTAATTCATGGTCTCTATTGGCATTCAAACTATTGTGTTATCCGTTTGCACTCAAATGCACATAAAATATAATTTGTTATATTGGAGAAAGCATTAAAATATTTATATTATAGTGTGAGTTAAGTGACAGGAATTGAAATGAGTTAAACATTTGGGAATTTCTATAATAACATGAAAATCACAGAATATTCTTTAGTATACTATAGGTCTATAGAGTAGATACTCTCAATAGTATTGTTTATTGCATTGCATGTTATGATATATTATATGAGATACTGTACAGTATAGTGGTATATAAAAATCATTGAATTGATAGCTACTGTAATTTAGATTGTTGTTTAACTGCAGTCTAGACTTTATTGTCATTTTATTAACACATACTACACTAAATTGCTATTAAATAAAATTATACATGTCACTTAAACATGATATCAAGCTAATAATCATTATTATAAGCTTATTCTAGTGCAGTATGTGCATTGAATACAAGTTTTAATGAGTGATATATTTAAAATTCAAATCACGATAAGCTATTTTCCTAAAATGTTTCAGTATTTAAATTTTATAAAATAGATTAAGAGCTCAAAACTTTTTAATAAAGTCTGCAATTAATCTCACAGATTTAATGATTATTTCTATTGTGGTTATAATATAATACAGAATATTCTGCAATGTATTAGTAGTTTAGCAAAATGCTCATTTAACATTAATTCACGTAGATTATTTAAAGACTTATTTAAAATGAACAATACGCAACATGTCAAAAACAAATTTTAATTTAAACATTTAAATTGCTTACAAATTATATGAATGCCTAATATTATAAGAATAATATATTTGCTTGTTGACCTAAATTTATATCACATTTTACGCTCAAATAATTATAGCAAATAATTTGAGGTCTAACCTAAACTCACAATTCATTAGCTATAAGGCATTCATACAAATGGCTATCAGCTGTTACTGATGTTTATAAAAATGGTTATCCATTCATAATACTGTCCGAAAATGTATTATTTAACCCATTAGTTGGTCACCAATTCAACACATACCGGTCCCCCTTATTATACACGTTATGGACGGACACATAAAAATAGATACCGTAAGCGCCATAAAAACCATACATTTTGGTGGCGATCGTAATGATGGACTAATGTGTGATAAAAGTTAATGACATTTCATACATACTTACCATTAATGTAAGGCTTATGTCTAACACTTAAGGCCTAAACTATTATACTGTCGTATATATTGCGAGGCCAGGCATCATATTGTATGCAAATCTTTATGCTATTATTTGAATACGTGTGCGATAAGTGTGGCAATGGATTTAGTGTGCTAACATTTAGCTGGCTAAATTACATCACTTTTAGACGCTCTAATTTATTATATATTTAAGTAACATATTTATTTAAACAAGTAATACATAGAATATTCTGTTAAGAAAATTATTACTGTATAAATGGTATATTATTCATTCTGGTATAATACTGTAGTATTAAATATTATTATTTAATCGCATATTAATTTTATACTAATTTTTTAAGATTATTTAATCAACAATTTACTAAACTATTAAATGATTAGTAAACATTTTAATGGCAATTTAAATTTAAATAAATGCATTGTTATTAGCAAATAATTAGCGCTATTACCATAAATCTCTTTATTATACAGGTACAAGTGAACTTAATTTTACTTTAAATAAATAACAATAAAATGTCTCTAATTTGCTATTTGATTAAAGTGCCTATTGATCCGTGTAAATAAGTTGCATTTATTGTCCAAAACCCTTATCGATGTCTATTCAGCCGTATATATAAGTTAGTATATTATTGTAGTCTTTGTTATGTTAAATATTCCTTAGAGAAGACATTATTATAGGATATGTTTTGCAAATTCCAATGATTTGAGACTAAAAGACAATTTTCTGAAGAATAGAGAGAATATTCTTCCCTAAAGAGTATACACGAGAATCGCAGTTTGAGTCTACCAGGGTGCAATTTATATACATTAACTAAAGGTGTTTTAGTAATTTATCAGGTAATCGATTTCGATTATATTTAATACAGTATTGAGTATAGTATTAGTGTAGAGAGAGAGAGAGAGAGAGAGAGAGAGAGAGAGCTGACTGTAAAGTCATTTGTAATTTATTTCTATAACTTTATATACACTATAATAATATTCTGTGAGAAAATAATGCCTTTTCTCCCTTTATTCGCAACAAAATAAGTGAAAATGAATTTTATTTTTCATTTATTTAGATTTTTATTATTTTCTATACATTATATTACTATAAAAATATTTTTTTACTACATTTGCATTCACTTTTCAAAAACTTAATAATCATTTACATCTCATTTAGCGTTTAGAATATACTGCAGACTATAATACAGAATATTCTGCATTAATATTCGCTTAATATATAGATTTAAATGATATTCACATTCGTTTGCAGTTTTGCTCAAAACATAAGCATTTATTGCTTAATAGAGACAAAGTTTTAACATTAAAGCAAAATAATGGACTTTATTTGGGAGCCTAAATGTGTTGAGACACTCGTATATTTAATACTAAGGAATTTGTAACTGAAACTGATTTATGGTTTGCTCAAAATTTAGACAACAAATAACACATTAACGTTGAATGAGTTGATCTCATGATTGCATTTCCATTAGTGTATAAATTGTTTAAAATGAATGTTGAATAAAAAAATAATTAATGACCTTACAATTCACAAGTTATATAATTTTCTATAATTCTGTAAATTTTAAATATTAATATTATTATTAATAATCAATATTAATATAATAGTAGATTATACAGCAAATAATTTATATAAAAATTCTTAAATACGTTAAAAGGTATAAATTAACATGATTATTTCACTACTTATTATTTCATTATGAAATAAACTTAAACGCAATACCTAAAGTAGTTTTAATTATATGCATGTATCATATATATAAATTATTGAAATTTATTTTCTATATGGATGAATAATATGAGGCAGCAAAATAGAAAATAAAAAGTTTTATTTTACCAAAATTGAAAATAAAACATTGAGTACTCTGATCACATTTCGTGAACACAATCTATTATTAATAGCCAGCAACAAAAAATAAAATAAGATAATATTGGAAAACAATAAACTAATGCAGAAATAAACAAAACAAAAATCTAATATCACATACCAGGGCAATATACGAGATTAAAAAATATATATTTATCAAGACTTATGCACACAGTTTGCATTATAGAGACATAAATTATATGAAATTCTTGAATAAAACATTTAATATATTTATATATTATATTAAATATCAATACAATAGACATTCTCTTATAAATAATAGTAAAATATTTCACAACACTTAAACGTTTTATTAAGGATTTACTTAATCTCAAATCCAATTCAATATAATGAATGCTAACTGACAGCTTCATTACTCGCAAATAATGATTATAACCACTAATACTATACTCAATACTGTATTAAATATAATCGAAATCGATTACCTGATAAATTACTTAAACACCTTTAGTTAATGTATATAAATTGAACCCTGGTAGACTCAAACTGCGATTCTCGTGTAT
>CAJPVJ010004073.1:0-10057 GCA_905397405.1 Oppiella nova | reverse complement strand
TTGCGCTACAATTCCGTTACTTATTAAAGGCTTTTTGCCATTATATTAAAGGCTCAAAAAATTCCGTTTGGTTTCATTTTTATAAGATTTCATAACTTTCGGTCATATAAATAATTGATCCAATTTTGGTATCCCAACAGAAAATGCCCATAAAATCGATCAATTCTTAATCATTTCATATATGGAATATTCTGTGCCACAAAACACATACAATACTATATATTCACGATTTATTATTCAAATCTCATCAAACAATAGACTCGATTCCAGACACAGAGATTTACGGTGAAATCAAATGAATTGCGGATTTTGATTGCATTTATACATCAAAATGTAAAGAATATAAAATCAAAGTCAAAATTTCTCTCATCGCTCGTCTAAAAACTGTTTTAATATAATGTGTTTTAATACGGGATCGCATTCCCTAATAGTGACAGCAATTCATGAAAACTATTCACACATTTAGTGAAAGCGATAAATTTTTCAAATATTAATATATGGCATCACATAATATATGAAAATGCGATATAAATATCTCGTGATATAAGTCTTTGTGGTGTCTGTCGTGAAAGCCACTCGAAAAATATGACAAATACAATAAAGGCATGCAATGATCGCTACAATTGTATAATATATATACTGCGAGCGAAACAAAACAATTTCGTGTTTCTCATAATTTTGTCAAACATTTCACTTTAAATTTAATATAAAAATATAAGAAAAACGCACACTATTTAATGGTCGGCAATATATTCATAGCATTTGTGACGTGAGCGAAACAAAACAATTTCGTGTTTCTCATAATTTTGTCAAACATTTCACTTTAAATTTAATATAAAAATATAAGAAAAACGCACACTATTTAATGGTCGGCAATATATTCATAGCATTTGTGACGGAAAATGTGTTTTTAATATAAAAATATTTCTTACGCACCAAAGCTATTAATATTATAAGTTTGTATATAATAACATATGCACTGTTTGTGACACAAAGTCTCAAACAAATTGTTTTAATGAATTTTGAATGATTATTTTTCGTATATAAGTTTCCATAAATTTCCGCATGACTTTCAATTGACTGTAATGAAAGCCGAGAAATATTTTTGATATATAAACTGTTTTTACTTAAGTTTTATAGTTTTATAGCTATGAATTTTTAAAACTATGGCGTAAGCGATCGTATAATCTGACATTTATTTTTTTATTCTCTCTCTCTCTCTCTCTCTCTCTCTCTCTCTCCAGTGTTTGTATTTTGTTCAATAAATATCATAAATTCTGACTTTCAATAACAGGAATAATAACTCAAAACTTACTCTAAATGCAAAGTATTTGAGCAAAACTTCACATCAGAAACAAATGTTTCCTCACAATTATAATTAGATTTGATTCTCCAATCGATTTTAATCGATGAGAGGGCAGAGAGTGAAGGGATTTTGGCAAACATTATATTATAAGACAAACTGTTTCCCAAAAAACAAACTAATCTCTCAATTGGAGATTCACTTTAGAGATCACTTAAATAACTGTATAGAGAGTTCACTATATTTAATGTGGTCTTAGACTTAGTTTTTATTTATAAATTTTACAAAACTTTACTGAACTCTACTTTAGAGTAGATGTGGAAAGGGAGGAAATATTTCAAAAAATACCAACACCTGCCTTGATGTAGAGTATAGCACACTCTACTACTGCCATAATATCGTTAAATGTTGTGTTACTTAAAGAGTATGATTTTTGTTCACAATTATTAGCTTAAAAGGCGTTGAAATGTGATCAAAGTTAATATAAGTTAATAAAATTCTTTGCCTTTAATTAATGCGTTAAGTCATGCAATAAAGTGATGAAAAATATTGCAATTAATTTAGTTATCAGTCTTTAAGAGTCGGATCTTTTATACTAAAAGTAAATTAAGGTATGAGTTGACGATTGCAATTGGATATTGAGTTTGAATTAAATTCCTCGTTTAGAGAGAGAGAGAGAGAGAGAAAGAGAGAGGGAGGGAGGGAGGGAGGAGAGAGAGAGAGACCAAAAATGGTTTAAAAGATTAAAATTAAATAAAACTTATTTTAATGCCTTTTAATTAGATTTATACGAAAGAAAAGTTGACAGAAAACTCATAAAAATAATAATAATAAATAAAAGTGGCATTGGATTGAGTAAAATGTGACACAATATGAAAACGATTAGAGAAATACACATTAAAAGGGCTTTTATTAAAAGGAGAATAATTACTAATAAAAGTTAATCTCAACAAATCTCACGACAAACAAAATATTGCACAACAATATCAATAACTCGTATAACATATAAAGTATTATTTACAGTGAGTTAAGCATAAGAATCGGAGTAAAAGTGATTTTATTAGACATATATTGTGAACGTAAGCGATAAGAATAGTAAGAATAGGCTATAGAAGTAGAAAGCAATTTGTTTGCCAGAGACTGGACGCCAATAAAAATAAATAAACACCACTTGAATATCTCATATTAAATAGAAATATAGGGATTGGGAGTATAGTAATAATAATAGCAAAGGACGGGTACCTGAGATGCCTTCGTAGGTCCACCACGACTCCCATGATGTGACAACTGATTTGATGAGACATAGCACTGGAATACATGTCCGCACGAAATCGGCTTTCATTCTCATATTATGTCAGCAAAAGAAATAAAAAATAACTTTTCGGTTGTTATTGATGTCAACAAATGTGTTGCCGAGTAGTCGTTGTGTTGTTTCGCGATATTATTTCTTTCGTTCACTTTCTTCGCGCTCTTACTCGCAGTCTCTCTCCAACTCTCTCTCTCTCTCTCTCTCTCTTCTCGCTCTCCCTTTCCCTTCTCTCCGATCGCTTCTCCACTCTATTGTATACCGCTTTTTGGTTGAGGAGTTGTCGCAGATATCAAAGCGTTTTTGTTGGTGTCTTCAGAGACAAAGTGTGAGAAAACTGGTTGTAACGCAAAAATCAAAGAACTCTTCGCCTCTATTTTGCCGCTGACTTCGCACTAAAAGACCAAAGAGTTTGTTAGGAAAGTGAGAGAGAAAAAGGCAATCGTTTTGTTAGACTATGAAGACATAGAAAATACAATTTAATGCTTAAGATAAGTGCAATGAAATAGAAATGATAGAAAAATTGTGAGAATTATTATTGACTTTATTTTGAGATTCTTTTTGCTTTTAACAACTTTTTTGTTGTTGTGTTGCAACTCGTGGAAAGTCTGGGGAACGGTAGCCAACAGTTATGAGTCGAGCAAAAAAGATTAACTCAATAAATAAATATTTACGAATCAGGAAAAGTGGAGTTAATTTAGTTTTAGAGACATTGAAAATCAAATGTCTGATAAAGTACACAGTGCAAACAAATGAAGTTTTAAGTGACATAGAAAAAAGTGTCGCAAACTTTATTGACTACCAGATTGTGAACACCATTTGTCTATAAGTCCGATGGGATTGTTGTTTAAATCATGATTTCATGTGCTGTTTGAGATAAATATTACTCAATTATGAGGTGGGAGTCTATGCCAATGGTTTGAATTACTTGAATACATACTTTAAATTGAATATACTATACTTCCTGATAATTGTTAAGTACTTTACCGTATTTAATACTTAATATATTGTGTTTTCGATATCATTAATAACAAAAAGAAAAAACATTTTATTGAGCTTTTGATCACTTGAGCGATAGAAGTACAGCTCATTTATTATAAGTTTAATTTGACATCCATTTCCTTTCAAAAGGTTTTTTGAATATATCAGTAAATATGAATTCAAAATTGTATAAAAATATAGAATTTATAAAATAAGCAATCATCTGTAAAATTTTAATTGTTATAAATATTGATAAAAGTAAGAATATTCTGGTCACAAAATTAATAAGAAATATTTTAAATTTTTAGTAGTTTTGTGTTAAGTAACTGCAAATTAGTTTATGAATAATTTCAAAGCATATTCTCTGAATCTAAACAATTATTTTGTTTAAATTATACTTTTTTAAAGTATTCAAAAAAGAAAGAATTTGCTTAAAATATTTTTATATACAAAACCATATAATAAAACACAATTATAACTATGTTTTGTGTAACAAGAATTTGCGCACAGAATATCTTAACATTCAAGAAGTATTTTATGAAAGCTTAAGTGTATTTGTGTTTAAAAAACAACTCAAGAATATAATAAACACTTTAAAAATTGGATACAACTATTTATAAGAATGTAAAGCATTTAATATTTAATAAACCATAAAATAGTGTTACCTTTTTTTAATTAAATTTTCAAGTGATTTATGATGTTTTAAAAACAATAACACTTATGAACTGTGGGATGAAAAGTAGTAGAGATGCTGAGGGGAACTGGTGGTGAGTGAGAACATACGGCCGAAACTGTTTGCACAAAACTTTTCTATATTAGAGTTCATTTGTTTTTGAAGAGACATACGAGTGCTGAGAGGAATGGTGTGTAGGAAAGTAAAATCGATGCCAAAACGTGCCGTATATTGAAACCAAAATTTAAGAGAGAGATGAAAGAGAGGGACGGAAGAGATCTGGGAGAGAGAGGGAGGGAGAGAGCGAGAGAGAGCGCCGGGAGAGAGACGGCCGACGAATGGGAAATGTCTTAAAGTTTGCGCCGAAGCTAACGGCGAATGCAATACTTAATCCATTTATAGAGAAAAATAAGTGCAAAACCTATTATTTGTAACACTTGTCTGTCACAAGACAATAGGAAACAACAAATTTTCGCTATAATATGACTGCAATTAATCTAAATACCAGCTATACTTCATTAGTAAACATATTGTCATACATGCACTGTATTTATGATATGAATTTAAAATTGTATTAATATTAGATACACTACTTTAAAATTAGTGTAAATGTTTAAAAATGAACTATTTCGTTAAATTTTTAAAATAAATTTCTCATTTTCCCCACAAGTGATACGCGAATGAAATAAAATGAATAAAATAAGACATAAAAAGGGATGAAAATGTTTTTATAAAATAGAGATAAAAACTAATACACTGTGTATTGCAAAGTATGTTGGGTGAAAGGGCTTTGCGTTTCATGTTATTAAACATAAAGTGATAACTTATTTGATAACTTAATGTAATTTATATTCTCGCAGAATATATATTATATAAATGTAGAAAAAATAATAGAATTTAGAGTAAAATGAGAGTAATTTTGTGGAAAAAATTATGAAACAAGTGAAAAAATTAAGTATATTTTAGTAATGATCGAAAAAAATAATAGTGGCGTTTGGATCACTAGCAAAATGTGTTGATCCGATCAGAGATTGATTGCTAACCATTGTATTGAATCAATGGTATTAAAATACAGGACACATACATTATATTGCAATTCAATATACTTTTCCCTGTAGAGTGAATACAATTTCAAATTGATGACAACAGTCCACTTGAATAAAATAAACTAATTTTACTGTATGTACCAATTGACCACTTATTGATCATAGCTTCCCATAGTATGCCACATAGTGTTCATTATAGTGAGTGTTGACTTAACAAGTGATGGCAACCAATTTGAATGTTGGGTTCCGCCGCTATTATCTCTATATTATGTGAACTAATCTGTAATCCCATCACATATACAGTGCAACTCAATTACTAACGGATTGACTCCAAATAGCAATTTAAGCCCAAAGTAAGAGTTTTGACAATAATATATTGCTGTGAAGAGCTAGCAGTTTGTATAGACATTCAAACGATAAGAATTACTTCACACTAAACATCAGATTTTGCCAAAACTTTTTAGTCTTCTTTTGTTTTCTTACTGCGGATCTCTCTTTCACTCCCTCCCTCTCAATCACTCACTCACTCTCAAGAATTGCTGAGAAAAATATTTTTAAGATAAAAATGAGTTCACAACTGTTATGAATGTTTTCACTTGAAAGCTCTCTCTCTCTCTCTCTCTCTCTCTCTCTCTCTCGACACTCAAGATGTAAGTATGGGTCAGAAGTATGGGTTATATATATAAGCTCTCAATACGTGGTCTTGAGATAAGAATTGCAATCATTGTATTCAACCAAATAAATGATGATTCGATATATGATCTCAAATAGTAATAGTGTTTATCGTATGAAATGCTCACTCATTCAAAATGAAATACAAATGAGTGAAACATTTTTGCATTATTTTCTGCAACATTTGTGCCTTTATTCTTGACTTTTAAAACACATATAAATTTCAAGCGACTTATTCGTGAAGTTTTGCCTTTACAACGATTTATCTATGGATAAAATGTCAACAGTTTAGAGAATTTATAAACTGCTCCATACTTTGTGGACTATATCTAAGTATTCAAACAGAATATTCTTGCGATAATCACACAAAAGCTGCGATTATGTGTTAAAATTATCGATTTTAGGATGAGTTATGTATTTATGTAAAATAAATTACTATCGAAAGGCTATGACATGACATAATAGCTTTAGTGTTACGAGTGATTGAATTTCATAATTTTGTAGTAAATAAATAATTTAATGAATTATTAGTGGATATAATAGTGTATAGAATTTGTGAAAATGCAAACCCTTTTTGATTGATTAAAAAATCTAATTCCATGTGACAATAAACTTTAAAATATTTAATTAAAGCATATTTTCAATATTTTATTAATATAAAGTTTATAAACTATATAAATATTGCTTTCCAAACAAATTGATTTAATAAATAAAACAATAATAAGTTAAAACTTATAAAACAAAGTTGAGCAAAAATATAGTTATACTCAACTTAAAGTCAATGAGAAATCAAATAAATCTTAAAGTATATAATCTGAAAATCAGATTTTATGTAACAAAAAGTGCACTAAAAATAAGTAAATAAAAGGAAGGAATGAATTTATTTCTGTTGAGACTGTATTTTATTGTAAACAATCGCTTATGGAGTCAGTAAAGGGAAGGCTTTCCCTTTCAAAGTAGAGTATTAGAAATATATCTAAAATTTAAATATTCTATAACTTCTGTGAGAAAAATAATATGAATTCTCATTACAATCGAATGAATAGGAATTATACTCACAAACAGTTTCTGATTATAGTTGAGAGAGAGAGAGAGAGAGAGAGAGAGGGAGAGAGAGAGAAATTTACTCACTGTTTAAGGAACAGAGTCGAGAAAATCGGATTATTTTATATATAAATTTTTATGCATAGAAAATTATAATAACTTGTGAGCAAAAAACGAAAAAGTGTGCAAAAACTGAAAGAATATTTAATATGTGTCTCTGAAAAGTCTTTTCTATTTTTAAGAAAACTGTCACAAACACTATCAACAAATGTTTGTCTGCATAGAGATATGTGTTAAGTGTTAACAGAAAATAGTTTATCAGGCAAAGACACTGCGAGATGCAAATAAGATCTCTCTCTCTCTCTCTCTCTCTCTCTCTCTCATCGGCACACAATTTACTGTATCTCTGGCTTTAGTCTCGGATTTCATTATAATTCAAGTCAAGCTGACGCACATCACAGCGTGTGATATCCAATACAATACACACACGTTATTGTATGGCTATACTAAGCCATCAACTCTTTTCAAATATAACTTTACTATCGTTTAATATTTTTCATATAATATTCCGACAAATATATAGTGATGTTATCCTAAAAAACACAAATCTTTTAAATCACAGAAACACAAAGTGTTTTTTACACATAATCTCTCATTTATTAAGAAATATACATATTATTGCTTTTTTGAGAATATCTCAGAATATCTGCAAAACTTGTGTCAAGAATATTCTGGAATATTCGTGGTTTTAAAGTTATCCAGTTCTTTAAGCAATCAGAATAATAGTTATTTCAAAGACAATTATTTTAAAGAAAATCTGATTTTTAATGAACACATTATTTACACAGCAGTTGGCGTTCACAACGGATTGGCTTTTGTTTTGTATAACTAATTGAGAAGTAATTATAATTGTTTCTCATTTCCACTCTATTTCTTGAATTTTTAAATTAGTCGCCGATTTCAGTGGAAACTCATTTGATATAATTTATGTAATTTAAATTAACATTTCCACTAAATATAAAATACTTATCTATTGTAGGAATGAATTGATTGAAACTTCAGTTCACTAATTATGCAGTCATTGATCAAAGTTAATATAAAAGATAAAATTTTAATGATATATTTATAATTACCAAATATATTTTAAAATAAATTAGCAAGCAAAATTTCACTACCAAGTAAGATTTTCTAGAATTTTTACAAATTGCAAAAAAGTAGTCAGCTTGATCAATGTGATACAGTATATTGAACACAATGTTAAAGTAAGTGATTGTTAGGTCTTAATGAAAACTTATGCTACAATTTTCTTAACTTAATGGAAAATCAATTAGCTTGCTAGTTTAGTTATCAATAAGTAGATAATCTTTATCGTTTATTAATTTATTTGTTTACAAATCGTTTTATAAGAAATGATAACAATTTAATAGTAGACGTGAATGTGTTACTAACGTTATGAACACTAATAATGCTATAAATTCTGTAATATGCTGGAAAAATCGGAATTAAATTTGTTGATAAGAGTTATAAGAGTTTGCAGTTTTGGAGGAAATGTCAAAAGAATTCTTCAATGAATGGCCGCACAAATAGGGATTGTATTGAGTATTGAATCATATTATTAGAGAAATACACGAAACGATTGTATCGTTTGGGATGAAGGAGGAGGAGAAGCAACACAAGGCGTAGGCCTGAGACCAACATCTGTTACCTTTTAGTTTACGATCCATACAATTAGGTTCACTTTTCAACAAAACTCAATCAAAAGTGCAATTTTGGGCAACAATTGAGAGTATAGTGTGAATGGATTTTTGAGAGCATTACACGAATTAAGGCTTAAGAATATAATACTGTTTCCCAAACACTCCTATTATTTAATGCAATAATATTCTGATTTTACGATCCGTTAGATTACAGTATATTTATATAAAGTTTAATTCAAATGATAGCAAAGTTTATGATCAAAACAACAAAAATACTATCAGTATATTTCTCAAACTTTTGAATTACCATAAAATCAATTGAATTTTGTTTAGAATATGACTGAAAGTTTACGGTATAATATTCTCGATGATAGTCAATAATTTATCAATAATAACTTATCACACAATTTAAGCCTTATTTATTGTTTTGCAAATAATTAATGACATGATTTTTTTGAGTTCATTTCAAATTCAATATTTATATATAAAATATGAATGCAATTCTTTCGCATTATTCTGTGTTTTCTTTCTGTTGCATTCAAACGATTAGTTATGTTTAAGTTTTTTGTTCAGTATATACAGTAATAATACATAAAACACAGGCCGAGAGAAGTAATAACTCAAACAAATGAGAAATATTTATGGTATTGAAGTAGAAATTCAATTAGTCTTCAAATGTTTTAGTATTAAGAGTGAGAGAAAGAAATTGATTTGAAATGTGAGCTCTATTTGCGAGAGAGAGAGAGAGAGAGAGAGAGAAAGAGAGAGAGAGAGAGAAAGAGAGAGAGCGTCTGGAAAGATGTATTGAATTGTGTGTTCAATTGAGTTAAGATTATATTCACAATAAATCATTAAAATTAATAAAAAATAGCGAAATGTCTTGCGATTGATTCGATAGCATATAAAGTCAGACCACATGAAGACAGGCCCTCACGAGTGGATAATAGTTTGTAATAGTTTTTGCAAAACTATACGTTTCAATGCTTTTGTATATCAGAGTTAATAATAGTATTTGTGATGAATTATATGCCATCAAAACAATTGCGACAATAATTCAAATACAATGACGACTGACAAACACATAGGCATTTACGGTCAGACACTGGTGTAAGCACTGGTACTCTAAGCACTGGCTATCGCTTATACAATACGGCACATGAGATGACATTTTTGAATAAGTCTTGTCTCTCATACTAGTGTCTCATATTCTCTGTCCTCCCGTTCCCTTAATAGTGGCTATTATTCATTGAAATAAAGGCCAACAAAACGATAAGAATTAATTCAATTACTCACTAATCAAATGAAGACAAAAAATTCAATTAAAGACATTTATAT
>CAJPVJ010004072.1:0-10058 GCA_905397405.1 Oppiella nova | reverse complement strand
CCTGTGCCGACGCCCGTCACCGGACGGACCCGTACTCAGGGGTCGTATTGTGGAGACTGAGGCCTATTTGGGCGCCGAAGACAAGGCGAGCGCCACCTATAATGGCCGTCGGACTGAGCGCTTGGAACCGCTGTACATGAGTGGCGGCACGTGTTTCGTGTACTTCACGTACGGCATGTATTACTGCATGAATCTGTCGGTGGCTGGCGATGGACAGGCGGTGCTGTTGCGTGCGGTGCAGCCGTTGGAGGGCTTGGAGGCTATGCAACGATTGCGGGCGAAGTCGAGGAAAACCAAAACCGACAAACCGTTCGCCGATAAGATGCTGGCGAACGGGCCGTCGAAACTGTGTATGGCTTTCGACATCAATAAGGATAACGTGAATAAGGAAGACATCACTGACAGTACACTGATTTGGTTGGAATCGGGAGATGCCGTTCCCGACGAGGATATCGTGTGCGCCAAACGGGTCGGTATAGACCGGGCGCCTAAGGAGTGGGCGAACAAACTCCTCAGGTTTTACATCAAAGACAACGAATTTATTAGTCAGAAGTAGTGTTGAGATAAAACAAAATTTGTTAATTATATAACTTTTTAATTGAAATAATTGTATGTTTTTTATAATCAAAACCCTATTGTAATCCTAATCACAGTTAATCTACTCAATCAAGTCATTCATTAATACGACCTTTTAATACAGACATTGATTTCCTTTTATTAGTCTTAATCCCAAACTGTTTCCGCCGGAGTTTATAATCCCAACAAAACGGATACTTTGCCGTAGTCTTGAGGTAGTGGTTACCGCCACTGCGGGCCAACACACTCAGGTAGCCCATGACGGCCACTCCTATCCTGTCCGAGCACTTGCCCGACACGTACTCCAGCCATGAGTTGCATTTGAAGGCAACGAACGTACAGTTGGCCGCACTTCTCAACGACGACTCCATGTAATAGAGGGCTGAGTTGTGGTCACATGTGCTGACTATCCTTTTCTGGCACCGGGGCTGTCGGGTGCCGTTGTTGGGGTAGAAGTCTATGTGTCCAATAGGTCCCAGAAAACCTAACTCCCCTTTCAGTATGTTATTTCCGGCACTGGTATGTATGGCGTCCACGAAATAGGCGTCCGATTTGGTGAGATAGGAGCCGGGATAGCCTTCGAATAGGGGTCCGGCGGCGTCCAGTGCTGCACAGGTAGGGAATTGTAGTTTTATTTTAGTTTTTTGTTGAAATACTGACCGGAAATGCGACCAAATTTCCACTTATACTTCATCTGCGAGTACTTCCCGGCGAAGCCGGCTATCTGTGCGCCCAAACTGAACCCAAATAAGTGGACATTGAATGGATTGGTGCGACCATTTCGGCGTAGGCTTTCCACCAAAAGGGTTATCTGTCGACCCACTACTTGTGTATTAGTGGCCGCCTCCGTATACCAGGGCGCCAGAGCACCCCTACTCCAGTCCACGATTATAACTGTGTTTACGTACGTGTAGTATAGGAGCGAGTCTTTGAGGGCCAGTAGTTCCGTCTTATTGGCGTCGTTGGCGAACCCGTGGATCAGTATAGCCAAGGCCTGCTCCTGAGCCACGATTGATAGGCTTTGCGGGTGTTTTACGTTCAACTCAAACGCCTGTCCCGTTGAGTAGCGGCTGAACGCGAAGAATCGGGTATTGATTTTGTCGGGAGGGGCCGGTAGTGTCCCGATGTGTCTCAACGGCCCGTTCTTCGCGAAACAGTCGATGTCTTCGTAGCAAACAGCCGGTACGTCTGCTGCCGATGATAGCGATGTGGGTGTGGGTCCCGTGGATCTGTTGGTGATCCTCACAAATGCCGAGTTTATGGCTTCGAAGAGTTTGGAGTCGTTTAGGAGGCCGTACGACAGGAATGGTATGAATAGTACTAAACACACACTTATTAATAGCATGTTTGCTGTGAAGTCAATAAACTTTTAATGTTTTAGTGTTTTAATAATACAGTAGAATATTCTTCATTGTAAAATGCATTACAATTTATTAGGTTTCTGTATATTGAGTCAAATAACAATTCAATGAAATAATGACATTTACAAGACATTAGTTGATTGACACTGATTAATTATTAGATAATTTTAGATTAAAACAATCACTTAAGTAAACTTTTACTTAATTTTTATCATTTTATTTAATACTGTAACAGCACTTGTAAATACAAATACTTAAACAAGCTAAATGTAGACTTTTAATAGCCTTTATGCATTTGGCTTTTATTAAATTTAATGTTGATTTAAAATTTTTATATTTTCGATTAACGATATGATAGACTCGAGAGAATAAATAAGTTAAATATTTTAGTGATTTTAAAAATTAATTCACTTAACATATGACAGGAACGAAATGTTTTGGTAGAATAAACAACAAGTGTTTTCAAGACAAGAATTTTGTACAAAAACTTAGTGCAAAAGTTTTAGTTCATACAATTCTCTCATTAGCTGTGAATGTCGTAAAAATTAATAAAATATAATTGTAATTAAAGTTATAAATACTTTTTTTTCAGACAATGATAACACATTTACAGACATTCAGTGAATGCCAATCAATATACACCTGAAGAGGACATTAAGACTTATATTCACGAAAAATAGCGAACAAAACACAATCAAAACAATACGAATAAACTCTTCAAATGAGTAACAATTAAAGACTTCAATCTTCGTGACAAACAGTGGTAACAGTTTCGGGGGTTTATAAGTGATTCGTCGACCTCTGGATCTCTTATGCTTTTGTTTCACGTCATCGATGAGACACTCAATGAGACGCTCGCCGAAGATCTTCTTAGTGGCCAATGACTTGATCACCGGATTTATGGTACGGATTATCGTTATGTCAGTCAATATCTCGAAGCGAATCACTCGAAGCAGTGATAACTTAGCCGTAAAAGTGAGAACCGATTTATTACGGATCAGATACTCGACTAAACCCATGAAGATGTCCACTTCGTGAACGCCAAACGTGTCGCGACTCAACACTTCTAACACCAGATCCCGGCCTAAGTATAGTTTGCCCAACGATTCAATCACTCGATCGGCGTTTGTGTCCCAATAGTGAAGACATTCCTCCCGTAAGTCAAATAAGTGACACATTTTTGACATTTCGTACAAATCGCGGATCATTTCCATCACTTCCACGGCGTTCTTGTCGTTCATTTTCGGATATCTTTGGATCACTTTTGCCGATAACATACTCTCTATGCGCCGGAACTGATACCTATTGGCCGTAATTATGGTTTCATTCATTTCCTGTAGTTTCCACTCATTTGTGTCGACTCTAAACCCGTACGACATCTTCAGTACATTAATCAGTGGCTGAAGTAATGTCTCCTCAAGTCTCATGCTATTTGTCTTGGACTCTAACCACTCGTTTGTGGCAAACATTGCCGTAAAGTAATCGCTTTCAGACATGAGAACCGATTTATTCGCTAATTGTTTGGAAACAAAAAGATAATTTAAATGTTAATTAAATTGTTTGTTTGAAAACAACCTTTGATTTGAAACTCATTTACGTCTATCAAGACATCCATTAACTTATCGGTCGATTTAAATGAGAAACAATTGCTTTCTTCGATTAAATCCATTGAAAACTTATTCATTATTTTGATTAATATTCAGAAAATATAGCTAACTTCCAGATAGTGTACAATATATCTAATATTTAATTGAGTGTCAAGAATATTCCGCTAATATAACGTTTTGAGAGTATATTCTGGTAATAATGCCAATGAACTAATAGTCCACAGAATAACGTGTATTATATAATATTTTTCAAGAATATTCCTAAGATATGATAAATAATTATGTGTACTATTATGTACATTATGTGTATGCGTACAGAATATTCTTTAAATATAGGCCATGAAACTAATGATTAATGATTGCAATCACAGAATATTCTGTTTATTGCTAAATGTCAACTAAAATAGTGTATCGCGTGTTATAGTGAGCACTATGGCTATAATCAATAAGTATCCAGTTAATTGTCAGTTAAATATAAATAAGTGTTACATTAAAAAAAACGATTTTCAATCTACACTTTAAGTGATAAACAAAAATGCAATTAATTTCGATGACATCAGTGACTGACGTTTACATCAAAAATAATTTATTAAATAAAAGGGGTCTCAAAAACAGCCACAAATTATGTCACTCACTCTGTGAGCGGAACGCGCGCCAAACCACACGCTATGCTAAGCCTTTGTGCCCTCAATACTGGCGTACGTTATGTGCGAACGGCTCTCAACTATTTTATCACAATATTTAAAGTGTTGTAAACAATGAACTGAATCCATGGCCACAGATATCACTCGTAAAACAATTAAGACACCGTTAACGCCATCATAACTGCCACCGACACACGCGTGGATAGGGGGCCGGTAGTTGAAGCGGAAGTAGCGGCGGTGGTGGTGGTGAGCGACCGGCGAAGGGAACTGGAGGTCGGAAACCATGGAGTACTCGCCGCTGACCACATGTATGGCCGACATCGGGTCCAACATCGCCGGCGACCGGCAGACAGGCGTCTCTTGTGTCACGTTTGACACGCACGAGGAGCTGCTATGGATGGCCAACATGTCCGGCCACATGACATCGTACTACTCTTACGCGTTGGACAAATACACGTCTTTCCACGTCGACCACCACTCGGACATCCGGGATGTGTTGACACCGGCCTCCGGAGTGCTGGCGCTCACCAAAGACTCGTTGAGGCTATCGAAGAGGCGCGGGCTGACGGTGTGGACGCATAGGTCGGAACTGTTGATGAGGGATATGCAGTGTATGAGTCTATTGCCGTCGGGACTGCTGCTGATGGCCGGCCATCAGGAGAAGTTGATTGAGTTGGACATCGAGAGAGTGAAACACGTGAGGGTTACCGATATACCAGATAATGGCTGTGTGGTCATGAAACAGCACCCGAGGTTTGTCTGTTTGGCTGATCCTAATGGAAAGGTATGTTATGTTTGATTGTCATTTGATTCCCATTTGATTACTACTTGTTTTGTCTGATTTTTAGTTCTTAAGGGATGTGTTTTTTGGTGATTATTAAGACAATAGACATAAGTTTTGTTAATAAAGTTATTTTTAGTACCTTTTGAAGGATTTTAAGATTAGATAAGATTTAATAAAACTTTGAGATAAATATACTTTTGTTTCGTTCAAACTCTAAATGTCTTGAGATATCAATGAGCTCTCGATTAGCACACAATTATAGGCACCGATAGTCGCCCTAAGATAACAGACACTCGCTTTCAAACCAATTAATCAATTTATTATCATTTCAATTATCATTAATCCAAGAACTTGTTGGACTTCCCACTGGACTCTCACTGACTCCATACGGAATCCAATGACTCGTACACTCCTTGCAGATCACACTCCGGGACACCGTATCCCTGCAAATGCAGCGCGAGTTCCAGTCCCACTCCATGCTGTCCTCCTTCGACGTGTGCGGCAATTACCTGATCACCTGCGGGTTCAGTGAACGCCACGGCAACTACATCGCCGACCAGTTCCTCATGCTGTACGACTTGCGACAGATGAAAGCGGTGGCGCCCATACCGATGCCCAACTTCAGCCCATATTTGGTGAAGTTTTTGCCAAAGTTTGCCGCCAAGTGCTGTGTGGTCTCGCAAACCGGTCAGTTCCAGATGCTTGACGTCACCGACTACTCGCAACGGTATATACATAGCGTGCAGTTGCCCCCCGCCGGCGCCTCCATCACCAGCTTTGATGTGAGCGCCACCGGACAGGCCCTGGCCTTCGGTGATGACCACAACTATATCTATTTGTACGGCGCGTGCGGTGAAGTGGACTTCAATATGAATAGTAAGCCCACGGAGTTTGCCGACCCCATAGAGCCGGTACGCCCGGTGCCCATCACTGACATGCATACACCCATCTCCGAGATATCTCCCTTTCCCTATTGGGCGGTCACCGAGAAGTTGTTGTCCGATATGTCGCCCGACGCCTGCCGTAAGTCCTATAGACCGACGCCACCCATCGATCCCGAGATATTGCGTACACTAAGAATGGTTGGCTCTATTGGTTACGCGCCGAACCACGGGAAGCGCCTACACGTGCCCTCAGCAATGGCCGGCGAGTCGTCCGCACATAACTCAAAACGAAGTGAGTATTGAAAAGCCATTTATAGCCCGTTTTTTTGTCAATTAAAATGACTTATCGTTTTGTATGGTTTGCCGACACACAGACAGCCCGGAGACCAATGAGATGCCGCACCGGTACTACTTCCTGGAGCCCAACTACGACAAGATGGACAAAGACGAGTACGACTTCGGCCGCTATAACCACTCGCCGTTCGCCGGACTCGACTCCACGCTTCCCAACTCGTACTCCAATAACATGATTCAGTCGCTGTACTTCATACGCCCCCTGCGCACCGGTATCATCGGACACGTGTGCAAAAAGGAGTACTGTCTGGTGTGTGAGCTGGGCTTCCTGTTCCACATGCTGGACATGGCGCCCAAACACGTGCCCTGTATGGCCAACAACTTTTTGCGCGCTTTCCGGACAATGCCTGAGGCGTCGGCGCTGAACCTCATCTTCCCGGACGACGAGGCCATCAGGAAAACCATTAACGACGCGAAACTGTCGCAGCAGTGGTTGCGGTTCATACTCAGCCAATTGGACTCCGAGGCCGCGAAAGGTCTGTGCGATGTGTTCGAGAGTCCGGAGGCGTCGTCGGGCGGCGGCGATAGGAGCGAGTCGTCGAAGGGTTCGTCGGCCGCCGCCACCACTCAGGAGACGACCACATCATTCATAAACGACTTGTTCTCGTTGTCGCTGTTGCGGTGCTATCGCTGCAAATGCGACCACAAGTGGGAACAGCCGCACAACTCGTTCCCCATTACACTGAGTTATCCGAACGACTCGGCGAAGTGTCACTCATTCGTGGATCTGTTGAGACACAGCGTACTCACCGAACAGACGATACAGACCTACTGCGAGAAGTGCGCCAAATATCAGCACGTCGTCGAGAAACGGGTGGCGAAAGCCATTCCCCACATACTGGCCATCAATACGGGTCTCGACAGCGAACAGGCCGTCCGCTTTTGGCGCAATCAGATCGACAGTATGGCGGCGAATGGCGGCGCCGACAGCCAGAAGGCGGCGCAGACGTGTCTGCAGGAGATGTCGACGCCGAAGAAGGCCTGTCGCTATGGAAACAACTGTAACCGAAGTGACTGCAAGTTCTCGCACGAGAAGAACCGCGAGTCCTCGTCAATGAAAGACATTCACTCATGGATTCCGTTGTCGTTCAGCGTTACCGCCGATGAAGGCGACGGCAAAATAGACTTCAACACCACAGCGACTGATGATAACGGATCCGTTGAGTACGAGCTGATGTCCGTCACGTCTGTAGTCAAGAAGAATGACTCACACGTGGGAAACATTGTGAGCGCTATACGGGTGGACAGGGAGTACTTCGACAGGAGGCCGGGCGCCGACGAGTACCTTAACGATTGGTTTCTATTCAATCACTACTCGATTAATCCGATTACCGTCGAGGAAGTGGTGTCCAACGATCTCCAATGGAAAGTGCCGTCAGTGTTGATATACGTCCGCAAAGACTTGAATGAATTGCACCGAAACCTGCTGTCCATGAAGACGGCTGTGAATAGCGACGTATTCGGCGAAGACATAGGGCTGGCGACCAAAGCCCGGCGCGGATCCATTTCCTTCACGCCCCTCACCGGCGATGAAATGCCCAAATCGGGCGATTTGGTGGCCATGGATGCGGAGTTCGTGACACTGAACCAGGAGGAGACGGAACTGCGTCCGGACGGCACGCGCACGACGATCAGGCCCTCCCACAAGTCGGTGGCGCGCATATCGTGCGTGAGAGGGTCGGGCGCTCTGGAGGGACAGCCCTTCATCGACGACTACATCTCCACTCAGGACCAGGTGGCCGACTATATGACAAAGTTCTCGGGCATACAGCCCGGGGATCTCGAGGCGGGCGTGTCGTCCAAGCGCTTGACAACACTGAAGTCGACGTACCTGAAGCTCCGGTTCCTCGTGGACACGGGCGTCATATTCGTCGGCCACGGCCTCCGCAATGACTTTCGGGTCATTAATCTGGTTGTCCCGCAGGAGCAAGTGATCGATACTGTGCTGCTGTTCCAGTCGCCCAACTATAAGCGTATGGTAAGCCTCCGGTTCCTCGCCTGGCATTTCCTCGACATACAGATCCAGTCGGAGACACACGACTCGGTAGAGGACGCGAAGACGGCGCTCCTCTTGTATAAGAAGTACTCGGAGTTAAAGGCATTGAATTGCGTGGACGAGGCCATCGATAATCTGTATGACGTCGGCAGGAACTCCTGCTGGAGGGTCCCCGGCAGTGACGACGAGACCTAACGGTGCCGTTTAGGAGGCGCCCCCCCGGAGTCCCGGATCTCTCTATTATGGGTTTTTTTGTGGAAATTATTTTTTAAGTATTTATTTTAATGGATATAAACATTGATATCAAAATCAAGCGATGATTGTATTTCTTGCGGGGAATTGTTTTTTACAAATTTTATTGACACAGCGTTGAGAATAACCTTTCAAATCAATTGTGAGAATTATTTTTTGATCTAATAATTAGTATTTATTTTTTTTATTTAATATAACAAAAGATACAAATTTTTTTGTCGTCGCCTAAAAAGTATATCTCGAAGTCATCGCCGTATTGAACGTCCATTGTATGAAAAAATGCATTTCATTTTGTTTATAATAAAATATTTTTCAAACGTACATTTCGCTGCTATTTTTGGTACATTTTTACTAAAAGGGATCCCACTATAGAAAAAAGTTTTCGAGGTTTATTTTTGATATTTTATGTAAAATTTTATTTTGAACAAAAAAATGAGGTTCAAAACAAATTAGGAGTTTTCGACATTTATAGTTGAATGTGTTTTGGCATCATTTTATGAGAAGTATTAAATTTAAAACAAAGAATAGTTTAACATACTATCTCTCTATGCAAACCTAACCTAACATACTGTCTATGCAAAATGGTAGGCCTTTAGGATATAATTATCAATTTGAGCACTAATTTTATAAATTAATTTAATGAAAGGAAAGATATTTCAATTAAATAAAATAAATAAATTTGGATTTTACTGATTTATTTGGATTTTTTTAACTTAATAAACACGTATACAAAATTCTTACATACTGTACCTCCCAGGTCTTCAAAAAGAAAGTTACCAGAGAATCCCGATAGAGATACTGGATCATTTTTCATTTTCTTTCCAGTGATGGGCTGATTGTCTCTCTACGACATATACTTTTTGCGATACAGATTATCTACCTGTGTTTTTAACTAGTACTCACATTCGGGAGAAGATGTCAGACTAAAAACCGTTGAAGGTTAAATATAAATTTGATAACTTAAGTGGTTTAGCAATAACCCGCAATTTAGTAGTTAAATCTGAATGACAAAACATTTTTCCATGTCTGATACTTTGTATACTTTTAATTATAATACTGTACTTTCAATATTTGGATATTAATATCATTTAAAATATGTTTTCACATTAGGTGTTGCCGGTTTATTTTAAAATTAAAATTTTGAAATTAATTATAATGTTAATCATCAATGAATTTATTAGCTAAATTGAAATTATATGAATTCTGTATTAAATAAAGTTAATTTAATATTACCAGCATAATTTTATTTCTATATTTAAACAATCAATTATGAAACAGTCAATATTTAACCACAATATTTATTTAACTTAAATAATTAGATAGCAGTACATTGGGGGTGTGGGTGGTAACAGTAATTAAGCCCGAACCTGGAAAAAGTTACCGGCAAACGGTTTACCTAGCTTATTCTGTGTGGCAAACTGGTTGACATCAAATTTCTCCAGATTAGTGTCGTCCGGATCAAGGGTTAAGCGTTCGGTCTGATTGTAGGCCAGTATGACATACCGGTGCAAACCGGACCCTTTAGTCGGATTCGGGGGCTTATAAGTGGTTAATGTGAACCCATTGTTGGCGTTATAGTCGGGTGCGTTCACCACAACCC
>CAJPVJ010004070.1:0-10059 GCA_905397405.1 Oppiella nova | reverse complement strand
TGTTTGGTCTATGGTTTGGCACAAATGGCAAAGACTTTGTTATTTGGATAATTGAGAGTCGATTCTGGGTTTGGGTTTCCAATAAATATCATCAAATTTTTCCAAATAATAGGATTCATGTGATTACTAATTAATATACCGTATGTTAAAACAGTTTAAAATAAATAAATAAATAAATAATTTTATTGATACTTCAAAACTTATAATATATCAATATAACTACCACACCTCTAAATACTCTACAAATCATGGCACCTACTCAAAATAACTTACATAATATTGAATGACTTATAAAATTTGTATATACATAACATATTGATTTTATTGTTATTTTGAATTTTGGAAAATTATAATTAAAATATTTATTACAGATATTGTCAAGGATGTTTTATTAATTTTGTCGAGTATTTGTCCTAGTATATTATAGTCTGTGTCGAGTGAACCCAAAAATAGGCTTATAATAGAGTACTAGAGACTCGAGTACTCTTTATAAAACATTTTTAGTAATATCTCATACATTGGTGACTAATATTTAAAAGAGATGTCCCACCTTATCATTGTGAAAGCGATTCATGATATCGATGGTGCATTTCATAGCCCCCACTGACCCCCACCAAACCCCCATATATTTTCAAAATTGATGGGTACAATTTTGCACAATGCTACTTTAAAAATGCAAAATTTACAAAAATTAACATTACGTCTATGTAAACGGATAAATTAATTTAACCCCCGCCCGCACCTCCTAAAATTCTGTAAATTGGTACATATAATCCGTATTGCATCAAAATCCCGAAAATCAAAATCCCGAACATTGAAATCCCGAAATTCAAAATCCCGAAATACATAATCCCGAAAATAATTATAAATATATCAATAATTATTTTTAATTTAGTTAATAATATAAAATTTATTGATACTATTAGAGTAATTATTTTAAAGCTAATTATTGTCATACTAGTAAATAAAAATCTCATCAATTATTAAATATTGTAATTACGCTGAATTTTATTAGTGTATAATCAGTGTATGATTCAAAGCGATGATCTCATTAAGTTTATGTTATGTTATGTTATATTATGTTATATTAGGTTAGGTTAGGTTAGGTTAGGTTAGAACATAATTACTCTAATAATATCAATGAATTTTACATTAACTAAAGTAAAAATAATTATTTATATAGTTATTATAATTTTCGGGATTTTGATTTTCGGGATTTTGATGTTCGGGGGATTGAGGTACTCCCGTTATGAATAATGTGCAAACAATTTTAATATTAAATATAATTAAACTTGATTATATACTCATTTTAAAATTAATGTACCTTAAATATTTTGTTACCTGTTATATTTATGACTAATGTTTATAAAGCTACAAATAACTTCTGTTGAGTAAACATTGTAGTACGGTCATTGCGGGAAAAGTAGAAGTTTTTACAGGCTGCGCCCTATGCACGAACCGTACTACAATATTATAAATATGATCCATATTTATTTAATATATCTTAAGTTATATTTTAATCTATTAATAGAAACATATTACTAAATTATTTCACCATTCTTATTCTTTTAATAATAATTATAGGTAATGTTTATTAAGTATGAACATGCAATATCATAATTATCAAGTCATACGATAATGATTTATTAATATCATAAATCTAAAAATGCATTTAATATTAAAACATAAATTACATGTATTAGACAGTTGAACTTTGTATTGATCATTTCAAAAATTATTAAAAACTTAACAAACATAACTAGCTTAATAAATATGTTTAAATCACTAGCCCGTAAATGTGGGGTGCGTTTATCTAATTTGCGCAATGACAATTACGATATCGTAAACGCCATAGACTTAATAGACTCGTATGCGCGCAATAAATACATAATATTGTCGGACGGGTTTGACGCGTACCTAAACCGCGCACATAAATCATGGAAACGTATGAAAATTATATTTATAACACAAATCTCCCTGGTATTATTCGCAATTCGATTAATTGTATCCGAGTTAGTACATGATAACAAATACGTAACCTATTTCACTGGTACGGGATTACACTTACTTGGTAACACAAAAGTTATTACCCTGATGTTTACTATAGTGTTTGTTGGTGTGGCAATTCTACAAGGAGTTAATGTTTATTTTGAAACTAGCAACAAATTTTTTGTAATAAAGTTTCTAAATGATATCAAAATTGGTGCAAGTCAAAATCAATTAAATACGCAACATACATCTAAATTTGCAATACGTGTAAATATAGCAGTAAAATATTTTACCTGGATATTCTCCAACGTATTGTCTATAATAGCAAGCATACTATTAAATAGTCTTACATTATTTGCGTATTATAATGATGAACCAAATTATACCATACTAATTATAATTCCCTGGATGATTATCACCCATTTTGTGTTTAGACATTTGTTTGCCCTCACAGGTACCATGATCATTATAGTATATACATCCATACTGTACGTATCATATCAGCTCACTGAACTAAATACAAATTTAACAAATAGCTTACATAATGAGAATTTTACACAATTTGTTAATGCAATTCGCCATCACAGTTACCTCGCTGCTACTATTCAGCAAATAAATCACTATGTTAAATATTTAGTATTAATAGATTATCTAATAATAACGATTATTGGTGATTTAATGTTGTACGCGATTACAGATAAAAGCACCTCGGTCGGATTTCGAATAATGCTTATAATAGGCATAGTTAATGTATTTGGCATAAACATTTTATCAAGCTATTATTGCGTAATGATTCATAGGCGGGCTCACCAATTTAGGCCACACCTACATAAATTGATAATTAACAGTAGGCTTACCCTTAGGGTTAGGTTAATAACTATGAAATTTTATGAGAGACTTAGCAGCGATTATATAGGCATTACATGTGGGCCATTATTTGTGATAAATAGCATGGAGATTTTCAAATACTTATGGTATTTTTGTGCAACATACATTATGATATCACGTTTACTAAATTAAATTATTATTTTTTATTTAAGTATTACTAATTATTTTAGTTAAATAGTTGCTTATAAATTATTATTAACACTTATTTATTTAACTTTAATTTAAAAATAATTTAATTTAGTGTTGAATTCACAATGTTAGTGTAGTGTACACAATTACTGTACCTGTAATACATAACATATATATTATAAATATAAAACTGTAATGAAATATAAAAATATTTATTTTTGTATTTATTTTCAATAAATTATTTAATAATTATGAAATATGAACATGCAATACCATAATTATCAGATTATAAGTTATTGATTTATTAATAATATAATATTCAAAAATATATCAATTATTAACTTGTTATTGCTAATAATAGAGCATTAATGATATTGTTTGTCAAAAATATATTTATTATTTAAATCTCAAAAATAATTTTATAAACCGAAAAATATTACTAACCTGCTAAATATGCTTAAATTATTAAATGTAATGTCCATTTAACAAAAATGTGCAATTACTATTACGATACCATTAATACTCTTATGCGCGTAAAAAATACATAATATTGTCGGACGTGTTTGAGTCGTACCTAAACCGCGAATGTAAGTCTTGGACAGGTATCAAAACTGCATTTATCATACAATTATCCATGGTGTTAGTTGCAACTCGTTTGTTTGTATCAATTAACGTACCTGATACCAAGACTTTAATTTATTACACGGCCACGGGATTATACTTACTTGGTGAAACTAAAATTATTATATTTATTTTTGCAATAGCGTTTATACGTGTTATAATTGCACAATGTATTAATATTTATGTTGAAACTAGAAATAAATTTTATTATTTCATATTATAAACAAAACACTTATAACTTGTTTATGTTCAAAATTTATTATATTATCAGTCACGTAGACATTATAAATGTATATGGCATGCCAAATAAAAGTTATTAATTAATAAGTTATACTGTAACTCTAGAGCATAGATTAACATTCATTGGCTACAGAGCCAAGTTACTAATACTTATAACATTAGTAATTGCTGTAGATCAAAAATTTTGCTAATGTATGGTCTAGAGTCTAGACGTTAAATGTAATTATGGTATATTACTAATATAATGATTTTGGTTTATTTAAATAAATATTTTTAGATTATGATTGTTGCATCATCGATTTTCTGAATTATTACTAAAATCTTTAATTATTTCGTTTTTATTGTTAGGTTTGTAAATGTTGAGAAAGTTTTTTAACCATAGAAAATACATTTACAGTATAATAGTATTCTAATATAAAACTTTACAAAAATAATTTTTAAAAATCAATAAGGCAAAATTTCTCAAAATCCAGAAATTAGTTTTTATATTGACCTTGCGCACTATTCCCAAAAATCAGATTTTACACCCACATCTTATAGTTTTTGAGCTAACAGTCATATCTACCGTTCCCTTATGTCTGGATAAAATTGAGCATATAAATAGATCGATGCCAGAAAACAATAGTTGCAAAATTTTTTATTTTGTTCTAGCTCAATTCAACGATTTTTAAAACTGATAAAATGATTATTTATTGGTTTATTTAGTTATTTCAGTTCATAATTAAGTTAATTCAGTACACAATTAAGTTATTTCAGTACATAATTAATTAAATCCGATGTATATTTAAGTTCATCCATACAATTATAACTTAAAGTAATGTAAAATGATTTAATCTAATGATTTTAAATATAAATTGATTTGAAACAAAAATCTGGATTATACCCAAACCGCTGGGAACAAGGACTCCTTTCAATGAGAAGTGAAGTGCAGTCACATTGTATTTACATCTAGTGAACGATTTATCATTTTAAATGAAACCTGGCGTTCAGATTCATTTCCCGATAATTGTATATAATGGACCGGTGGTTGGGCCGGTGGTTGGGCACAATGATAACATAATTTATAAGATGCCTATAAAAGTAAATTATTACAATTAAATAATGCTAATATATACACAACATTCTACCATTATATACTGTTCCACATAATGCTGAAATTGACAACTTATAAAGCCGTCATTCACAATGTACGTACGCTCTGGCAGGGGGAAGGGGTTCTAGGGGAAATGTGATAAACACGTGTCAATTAGGCGGAGAAGTAGGGGGGTCGATCAAGTTCCTTAACTAACCCAGCCTAACCTAACAAATCAGAACTCAAACCTCGTACAACAAAAATGTCCGTGTGTACTTTTTGTAATGACGCTTAATAAATCTTACCATAATCAAATATGACAGAAAGAAACAAGTAAATTGCATAACACAGGTTATTATTTTGAAAGTGGTATTATCATCCGAAGTAGTAAACCAGATTATCATCAAGGCAGTGTTTTCGACAAATATGATTACTGTAAACCATATACTATGTATATTATTAGTAACCCTCCAATTTGTGCAATAAATTGCCGATATTAGTACAAATGCAAGTTGGTTTATTAAATGACTCTTATAATTATCAATACCGTGGATTACCAACGAATAGATACTCATAATAAATATATGAGCAATAAAGAATACGAGAACTAGCCAGGTAAACTTTGATGCAAATAATGCCAATGCTAATATGCGCGACGTAATGATAAAAACACGGTAAATTGTTTTTATTACTGTAACCTAAAAATAATTAAAAATAATTTTAAATTTTTTTTGTAATAACACAGGCTTGGGTTGATATTTATAATCAAAATTAAAATTACCAGAATTTATGGCTATTGGTATTTTTGTCATGATAACCTCAATATGCTAATTTCTAGCTAAAACGATCGGGAACGGTAGTTTTTTAAAATGTTAAATTATTTAAACATTTTTAACTTCTGACTTTAGTATTTGGTACAGTGGGTCAATTAGGGTTCCCAAATCTCAAGGTTCAAGCAGGACTCTCAAGGAATCGGTCCTATGCTCAAGGAAATATTTTCGAAAAATATGACCATTTCAATGGACCTCAAGGAACTTTATGATCACATTTTAAAAGGTTATGGAAATAAAGGGCGTTTTTAGGGTAGAAATAAGGATTCTCAAGGAATTTGATTTTTGGATTTGGGAACGCTAGGGTCAATACACAAAAAAATTAATTTACGGTTTTCAAAAACTAACGTTACTTCTGTTTCGACTAAAAGTTGGAATATCAACATTATCATTCCACAACATAGAGTAAATAGTTGCATAAATATTTGCTTTAATCTAGTTGAGTTCTAACCTATATTAAATTTAATACACAAAGTTTGACAGTATTTAGCAAGTAAATATTTAATATATATACCTTGTAGCTTAATTTCTGTCCAAGAAATTTGACGATTATGTATGATTGTATAGCAATGGATACCATCGATGAGATTATTTGAAAAATTTTGAGTGCTATAATAAATGTAAGGTTTAAAAGATATAGGGCTAGTCCAATAAAAATATTTGTTAAATTTTTGTTTAGATAAAGCTTTCTGTTTGACCTATTAATACAGTATACTGTAGTTAATGTTAATTAACAACATGTTTAGATTTACAGACTATTCATTTAAATGCATACATTAAAAATGTGCTCATTTGGGGATTTGCTAAACTTATGTTGTGGATCTTGGTCAACTATTACAGGAAAGCCCACCTAGCCTAACCTAACATATTTACACTAGAAATTGGTTTGTTTCACTGCAAAACTAATGAGTTTCTCTGAAATACCTGTTTTGTATGTTAGGTTAAGTTAGGTAGGCTTCCCTGTAATGGTAGGCCAATCGACTAAGGACCACGAAATACGGGCCAGTTCAGCAATACTCGTTTATACGTATATATGTATTGTAAGAAATGTACTGGAAACTTAAATTTCAAAATAGTTACATGTTACGTTGTGGGTGGAATTTTGGTTTTCAATTATTAGGATGGTGACTTGCAAAAGCAACTGCGGTGCCGACTCAAAAGTGCCCTCGATCACTGAATATATCTTACCAAGCCTCTCTTCTCGTGTAAAGTAATCTCTGTGATACCATAAACCAGCAATTTCGGAGTTTAAACCATAAATGATCGTGTTCACTCGAGTCGCCACGGGACTCAATTGTAGAATTGTGAAGACTTTTGTGAAAATGTCAATGTATCTATTTGGGTGGCCACTTTTGCGAAGCATTATTAACGATATTATCAAGGTGATCAATAAGCTCGGTATAACGCATACCAATGTCAAGCTAAAATACCTACTCAAATAATTATGTAGAATTTAAATTAGCTTACTTATTACATTTTAATAGAAACGTACGAGAACATTTACTATTAATTATATGAATCAATCAATTTTCTAGATATGCATATAATTGGTTATGAAACTTGTCACCAATTATAAACTCATTTGATTAATGCATTACCTAAAGTTCATAACCATTTATATGCATATCTAGAAAGTTCATTATTAAATAGGTTGACTCATATATTTATTAGATAGTTAATTGTTACTTGCCAAATTTTATTACTCACGTAATAATTCATAGATGACCAAATATCGGTGCCAACATCCCAAAAGAAACCCAGTATTGGCAATATATTCAATAATATATCACATTTTGTAAAGTCTGTATTTACGTAAATTATATATTACTAGTATATGTATCGTAAACTTCATAAGATTATCTTTATAAATTTTAGTAGCAATAAAGTGTAAGCAATTTTTTTTAACAAAACTGATAAACAAAGTAAAGTGTGAAAGGTTTTATACATACAAAAATAAATAAGTAAAATTTGTTTTTTAATGTAAGTATAATACGTTTCGTTTAATTTAGATTCATAATTTAATAAAAAATTTTAAAAGTCTAGCAAAATTACTAGTAAGATGCATACAGAGTTAAAAGGTGAATTTTACAGGATCATCAATTAAAATTTATTTTCAAAACTTTAGGTCAATTTTTAAATATGCTGCTTTGCCTATAAATAACATAACTTGTAAATATATTAAATTCATATAAGTTGTATCTGAACGGTATCAAATTGATCTTTAAAATACATTTCACTGATATTGACTATTACTCCTAATAATATTTATCTTGGTAAATGTTTTTGTGGATGCTCGTTTATAAGAAAAAAGTATATTATATTTTTTAGCATCATTAATTAAATATATCGGGTGTCCCGTCGTATCAGTACGATCGTAAAATTATGACCAGGGTAGGCATTTGGTGATATTTTATGAATTGCACATAAATTTTACTAAATTTTAAACATTTCGGTATAGTTTTTGTTAGCAAAATATAATTTTAAATATTTTTAATTTAATTTAAAAGTCGAACTGATATGATGGGACACCCGATATTATTTACCATGTTCGGGTTCACCCAATTGTTCATCCATTTTCATTAAGTTCCAAATTAATTGTTTTGCATATTATATTAATTTAAATTATTCAGTTTACAACAAGCACATAATTAACTAATAATAATTTTAATCTATGTTTAATGAACAAAGTTTTGTATCAATTAATATTTTATAAATTGCATTTAAAATCATTATAAATCATAGGCAATTACTGAACCAAATTGCATTACATAAATGTACTAGTGGTGTTAATAATGCATTATTATAATGAGAACCTTCACATATTTCCGATAAATAAATATTAACTATTTATTGATAACCAGGATTTCAAAATAGCCTTGAAATATTTTAAAACTTAAAAACTTTTATTACAACAGAATTACATTAATAAAAATAATATATTTCCTAATTTACTAAATTATATATTCAAATTATAAAATGTTTTTGTAAATTATACGATAAATGCCATATTAAATCAAACTTAAAACTGTAGTGAAAAATTAAAAATGTTTTAAAATTAAAGGTATTAAATGTTAAAAGCTATTTGACAATCAAGTTTGTTAACAAAACAAAATATAAATTTAACTAAATTTGACAAAAATCTAATACAAAAATTGCATTAAAAATACATTAAGAAACAAAAAATTTTATTTAAATACACAAGGCCATTATAAAAAAGCCATAATAAAGATCTTAAAGATATTTATTAAGACCAATACACCAGAATCATATTAAATACGAAAAATATTATGATATTATACTTTAGATTAATAAATAAAAATATAAAATTTCTTATCAGAATAAATTATATTTTTATATTTTAAAATAACTGTTATATTGAAAAGAAAATAAGACAGTATAAATATTATAAATCAGAGTGGCTTATTTAAAAAATTATGTATTTTAAAATAAATATTGTTATATTTAAGTATTAATAGTTTGAAGATGTTTAAAACAAGTATGCAAACAAAACAACAAATATAATTTTTTACATAATCTTAAAAAATAATTAATACAACAAATACACTAGAAATACATTAAGAGACTTATATAGGGATATCCCTTTTCAACACAAATTATAACGCAATAAATAACGGATATAAATATAAGGATGTCTTAATAGTTTATTACATTGACTATAAATATATTGTGTATGTATTGCATTAAAATTTCTTGTTAAATTAAGTTTATTAAATTATTGGTTTATAATTAAAAATTTTATGATATTTATAGATATTTTGATTATTTAAAATATAGAGTTTATGAGACATATTTATTAATCAAAAATATTTAAGAAAATTAACACATTCAATTCTAATATTTGCCACAAAATTTAAATGTTATATAATATAAAAATACTTTATTTCCACTTTTAATAATTTTGTTTTAAATATACAAGAATATATTAAATTTATTATTAATTATAAACAGTCTAAATTGCGTCTCGGATACTTTTTGAGTCTTAAAACGTTATACAATGATCCACAATATCTTTGCTTGCATGATTCACGTCTAAATAACAACTAGATAAAAAAATTAAAATTTATTAAATGACTACGTTATTATATAGTACTAAAGTTAATTTATAATTTTAAAACTTACAACGAAAGTGCTCCACAAATAACTAAATATATTCAACGGAAATAAACAAAATATAACCACAGAAAATACCCCGGTCCCATATAAGAAACATAACATTGTCATTATAAAATTCTCGACAAATATTGTACCATGCCACATTATATGCTTGAA
>CAJPVJ010004069.1:0-10061 GCA_905397405.1 Oppiella nova | reverse complement strand
TGTCCATATTTATTATGAAAAATATTCCCGGTAAAAGGGGTCATTGCGGCCGAACCCGAGGTCACAGGACAATATAAATTACATATTCGGACTCAGCATTGAATGGACTTTCATTTCCAATCAACAAATCAAAAATGCCAGCTTAGGAAACTCGTAATGCTTTTATAACAGTATCCTTTGCATTGACTTTTGCCATAAGAAAATAAATATCACTTTTCTTATTGCAGCAATATTTACTTATGGCAAAAGTCAATGCAAATTTGAAAACTTTAAGGTGTCCTAGCACATAGACATTTACAGATATTTGAAAAATTTAAAATGTGAATCCTGTTCATTTTTCAAACTCTATCTAACTCACAAATTAGATTTACGCTATCATATATATTAAATCTACAATAAATCTGCCTTTCCTCCCGGTGCTATAAATTACCGAAATTTTTTCAAATTTTTATATGAAAGAGGATTGAATTCCCTACATTTTCCATATCATAACTTTGCTATATTCCAATTCCTCTTGCTTATAAAATTATTTAAAATTCAGTTTTAATGGTATACCCGTCCTCCCTGGCCAAAAACTATTCATTGTAGAGAAAATCTATTATAAAAATATAATATATAGTAAATGCTATTTTCCAAAAGTCATTTGGTTATATGTCTACACATTTACATTTAATTTTGGCAAACCTTTGCTTGAACAATAATCAAATTCCAGACAAAAGTTTTTATTACTACTTATTAAACCTTTTTTCAGATAATTATATTCTTGAACCTCTAATAAATGTGACTCAAATTCTGTTATAAAATCATTATTTTTCGCATAAATTTCACAAAAATTGCATTTATCTATAGATTGAGGTTTAAAACCAATGTTATAATTAGTGCTAAAATGTTGGCCAAACATACAGTAACTTAATTTCAAGTTTTCATTGAATTTCTCATAATAATGCCCAATAAACAGATGATATAACTTTTTAGCATTTAAATCTGAATTAACTAAAAATAATTTATTTCTGTGATTGCTTTTATAGTAAGACATTGTTTTGGGAAAAATATATTTAAAAATAACTTTAAATTATACCAAACATTATCTGAGATTTGAGAAACAGTGGGATTTGAACCTCTTTGATCACAAACAATTGCATTATTAATTATTTTCTTTTGTAAATTTTCGGGAACTGGCAAATTGACCTAAAAACCAATTGGCCTAAACTTAAATAACTTAATGACCAATAGACTTTTGACCATTTTAAAGATAGGTAAAATTAGGTTAGGTCAAGGGGAACATTTTACACTGGTCATCAGGTATATTTACCTACCGGTCATTAAGTTATTTAAGTTTAGGTCATTGGTTTTTAGGTCAATAGACCCGCACCCATTTTATTGACCATTAATTTTTCAAAATTTTATGTAGTTCGTATTTTATTAATAATTTATTAATTGAATAAGTACCACGACAATTAATCTTTGAATGGATTTTCTAATTATATTAATATTTATTTGTTTCATTGTTGTCATTGCAATTTACAGGTAATTATCAAAATCTAACTATAAACATAATTTAGCAAGTTGTATATATTTTCTTAAATCTATTAATCTTTGTATATAATTCCTGTTATAATTCCTGTTATATAAAGAATTTAAATATAATATTAAAATAAATATTTGTAAATAATAGCTCTAATTATTTTTAAAAAGGCCGCCCTATTATAAATTACAAAATGTGTATGTTTAACTGAATGAAATGATTCTTTAAAAAAACGTTTATAAATGTTCAATACCAATATTAAGATGTCAACTATTAAATATTAGATATTTAGTTAAGGACTTTAATTATTTTCGCAATTTGGGAATAAATGACCAGCACCTCTACCAATAATTGGCAACTTTGCGAGTTATTTCATTAATTACCAAGCAATGCCAGACCTTAATTGGGCCATGAAATACGACAAAATATACGGGTAATTATTATTTATTAACTTTTCAAAATATACAAAGTTGTTTGTATAAGCTTTTGACGAGGAAAAGCTTTTTTAGAATCTTGTCGTTTGTAGACAAACTACAGCGAACCCAACAAATTTAACCCGGACAGATTTATGCCCGAAAATGCCTCTAGGCTCGTGCCCTACGCGTACCTACCGTTTGGGGCCGGGCGTCGCAGTTGTATCGGCACGCGGTTCGGCCTATTCGTGATAGGGCGCTCGTTGTGTCACGTGATCGCACGCTACCGCTTCGGACGATAGGTCCGAACGATAAACGTATTTAATATTTTAAACAAATTAAAGTTAAAGTTTGATATGTTTTTTTAATAACTTATTTTTACATCAGATAAATGTGCGGAAAGTATTAGAAATTATTGAAAAGACAACTTGTATTAAAAGTTCGCCCCCGGGACTTGGACACGGGTCCTCCTGATTACATGTCAGGCATCCTAACCGTTAGACCAAGCGCACAATTATTTGTTAAAGTTAAAGTTTGTTAAAAATGTATTTCTATTCAATAATTCTTATCAACACAACTTTTATTACAAAAGCATAAATTTGCTAATCTTTTCTACCAAGTTCAATGACACTGGTTGGCAGGTCCAAACTGGACCTGACAGGTCCTTAATCCCATAGGCAGGTCACAGGTCCGCAAGGTCTCACCTGGACAATGTAATGTCCAGGAATGGCGTGAAAGAAATGTTAACTTAAAAATATCCATATTTTTAGACATATTTAATAGATTTATGATAAGAACTCAAAATACTTTTTAGTTAATATTAAAATCTTGTTTTGTTTTTTGGGTAAATTTATATTTTGTATTAAATAAGATTTAATAATCCGACACACAATCTTATATTATCCTATAGTTATCAATCAGTTATCAATCAACAAGTTATTAATAATTTTTTATCTTAGAATATTATTTAATTATTATTATAATTTATGAACTATTTACTAGAATTATTAGTAGTCAATTAGTTAAATGGTATTACCTTCAGTTTATTAATAACTAGTTGGTTTATTTAAAGCGAGAATGGGTAAATCTATAATTGTTCAGTACATCTTTTGTAATTAATTTTAAATTAGGTTTAAAATCAGAACAAAATTTATAATAACTTAAAATATTAAAATATCAATTTAAAATTAATTTAGATATATAACTCAAATTTTATCAAAATAAAAATAAGTATTATATTAAAGGGACAGAGATAAAATTTTATATGCCAAATATGGCTTTATAACATGTGTCCAGGATTGTCCAGTTATTATATGAAATATTTACATGAAAATCCACGAATTTTAAATTTCGAGTTGGTAACACTAGTTCAAGTTAATGGTATCTCATTTTTATAACAAAAAATACATCTTGGTTAATAATCAAATAAGTGCCTCTAATTTCTTTTATTAATTTTATTTATTTATTTAATTTTATTATTAATTAATTAATTCTATTTAAATTCACTACTACCTAATAAATAAATTTTTCCATCAAGATAATTTAATCATTTAATAGTTTAATATTAAGTATAACTAGTTAGTTTGTGAATTTTAATAAATTACATATTAAATTCTTGGTTAAAATAAATAAGTATTTAGTAAACATTTAATGGGACTCCCAAATCATTAAAATACGATCGCCATGTCCGGGCTGGTAGTTCAGCGCGAATTCAATGGATTCAAGAGATAAATCTGGTATTTTGGGAAAATTTACACCTCGTACAGTTTGAATAGTTTTATCCATTTTGGCAATGCTAAATTAAAATTATATTTAGTATACATAAATAGTGGTAAATGTTTCTTGGCGATAACCAATTTATATAATGCTATACCTGTAAAAAATATCGTCATATAATATATGACACTAGTCAATATTTGTTTGATAAAGAAAGGAATTAATTTTTATGATTTATAATTAGTTAAAATTGTTTTTTATATGGTTTTACAAGTCCCTATTACTTTAAAAATATAGACATAATCAGAATAGCCATAAGTTATTGGCCTTGATTATAAATAACGAGTAAACGTGCGAACACGCGTTTCGAGTACACATAAAATGCATGATTCCTAACAGTGCTATGAATGGAAGCATTGATTCAATTGTTGCGAACTTTCACTGCTTTGCGTTTGAGAGCACTGTTAAGAACCAGTGATTTTGGGCATTCACTTGAAACGCGTGTTCACACGTTTACTCGCTATTTATAATAAAGGCAAATAACTTATGGCTATTCTTTAATACAGATATAAAAATTTCATTATCCCTGAACATTTTGGTATATTTTTTGTTAAAATTGATTAATATTTAGGATTTTTAATTAAAGAAAGAAATAGTTTGTTTATAACTGATCACAGTTTATAAGTAAAATGTAATGTCATGTCAATTTAATGGTATTTTTAATTTTTAATTATATTTTCAAATACAATTATTTTGATAAAAAAATAAAAGATATCGAACAGGATAAATTAAAGTAACCTTTGAAATCAATTTATACCTGCATGTACATTGCGTTAAATCATGTGATGTTTATTTGGATTAAGGCAATTTAAGATTAAAAAAATTTGTCACTGTGCTGCTAAAATTATTTGTGTATACCTGTATGGCTATGGACAGTGTATTTATGTAACTGATAATTAAAATTCAAGATTAGTATGGCTAGCCTGTATATGACAAACTATCCAAATCAAATTGAATTTTATTTTAATAGTTGATATTAATTGTTTAAGTTAAATCTTTAAAATGTTTTAAAATTTAAATGAACACTATACTTTCAAAAAGATAATAATTATTTAAGATCTAACGTAGCCAATTAATATTTAATTATGTTCATGCTAATAATTTTGTTAAATAACGTCATCAAAAAATTAATAGAATATAAATAAATGGATAAACTAGTTAAATTGTATTATTATCACTAGCGTTGCCAATGCAACAGATTTTTCCAGAAATAAATTCCCGAAACTTTTCGGGCGATTCCTGTCGTATGTTATTCATCGCTATGATTACTATAGCAGTGATGACAAGACTTGAGCCCACTATTGACGTCCATATAATACGTTCACCAAATATAGTCATATCCCATACAAATGATAACACGATTGAAAAGCCATAAATGATTGATAACGGCCCTGGTGATACGTAACGAGTGCTTAATACGCCAATCCAAATAGCCACTGAACCTAAAAATACTTGAGATAGTAAAATAGACCATGTTACTATTCCTGTAGGCATGATCCATCCTACTACGTTTGTTTGGTAGATACAACTGATTATAACTATCGTAATTGAACTTGCTGTGCATGGTATTGTTATTGAAATTGATTTTAACATGCGTAGATAAACATTGGAAAGAGATAATACAAATGAGCAAGCTAATGTCACTGCAATACCGTACATTCGTTGATTATTATCAATAAGGTTGTCTTTGTAGTTTATGCCAAATATAAATTGGGGTCGACATGTCAAAAGCACACCTATCATGGTCAATATACCTGTGCCAATGTGTACCAGGGTAATCGGGTCCTTGAGCATAAAATACGCGAATCCAGTGACAAATATCATGTTAGACATCAATATTGAGTCCACTTCAGATAGGAGTAACATACGATAGGCATTAAACAGTAACACCAGTCCCAATCCCATACAAATACTGTATTTGAATAAGATTTTACAAAGTTCCTTGCTCAGAGGTGTAATATTACGCATGTTTAATATAGTGAAAAGGTTAAAAAATAAAAATTGACCCAAATATCTATGTTGGAAAAATGTTTTCTTATAATTAAGTTAGCTATATTAGATATTATTGAAATAAACCCTAACATTTATATAAAGTATAAAAAATTAATATTATTATAATATTAATAATTTATTAATCATGCTAATATTTTTAAAATAAGATATATTTGTCCTACCTGACTATCAGTACTTCAGTAACCGGTACATCTTGCAAATATTTTGATATAAGTGTTAACAGTGAATATAATGTAGAAGCTTGTGTATAATTTAATATCATATTAAAATTATATTATAAGTCTAATTTATTACTTTTCATTATAAAAATAGCGTACAAATTATAGCGCATATTATACCAAATGCTGGTATAATATTAGGCAAATCAGACAACCATGTATGAATTGCTTTAGTAATCCTGGAAGTTTTTTTATTTTGCTCCATACCTTGACTATAAATATGATAAAGATTATTTTAATACTTAAGTATGAACATATTAATTTAAGTACGGTACATACCTGACTGGATCATAAATCATGGATATGATTAATATTTTAAAAATAATTTAATTCAATTAAAATTTTTGCACATTTAATTATAATTAAATAATCATACTAATAAAGAATTTTGAAAAAATAATATAAGAAATTTAAATGAATATAATAATTATTACATTTGGATAACCAGTTTTGACTTTTTATTTTTAAAATGATATAACATATTTAAGGTTTAGAAAATATATTATTTAATATACATCCTTGTTCATTAAATAACAAGCTAATATTATTTAAAATGATTGTAAAACTTAAAATGGAGAAATTATATATTATTTTTGTGTTGACAACGTTGCTAATATTAATTGGGTTTATAATCTATAGGTAAATGAAAATAAATACGTCGAAATAAATTAGCATTATGTTTAATTAGAAAATAATTTACAATAAACAGACATTTGGCTCCTAACCTCAACTACTGGTCCATACGAGGCATCCCTGGCCCTAAACCTATCCCTATATTCGGTAATTTTCTACAGTTCTTCACTACCCCTCAACCCATACAAGAGATTAATTGGTTATCAAGATATGGAAAACTTTACGGGTATTTCAATTAGTATATAAATAATTACCATGGATAATTCATGCAGATAATGCTATTATCTAGTTTGCGCAGTACAGTATTTTAGACTGTAATTGATCTTGTATCTTATTTTTACCCATATACTACCTTTTAAACAGCCCCATATTATCTATAGCCGATCCTGTGCTTATAAAACAGATATTAGTCAAGGATTTCCACGTATTCACGGACTGGCGACTGAAACCCATGAGCGGTCGGCACCCCATAAGTCAAAAGTTTTTATCGGACACGAGTGGCGACGACTGGCGGCGTATACGTGAGATAGTGTCGCCCACATTCACCACCGGAAAGATAAGTAAAACATACGCGCACTGTTTGCGTGATTATGCGCAACATTTGGACAGCGCATGCGCCGAGAATAATGCGCAGCTCGACGTACTGACCTCTATGGGCGCCTACGCTATGGACTTAATAGCCAGGGTAACTCTTGACATTGATATTGATGCATATAATAGTCAACGTGTCAGTCCGTTTGTTACCATGGCAAATAAAGCGGTAGAATCAGGGTTGGTTAAAAATTTGTCCAGGCTAATATTTCCGAAATGGATATTGTGGGGAACGGGCGATCAGAGTGCGCGAGATTTTTTCGTAAACACGGTTCGGGAGGTTATGGCTAATCGGCGCCAAATGGACGATAAAAGGAATGATTTTATGAAACTGCTTATGGATGCGGAACTACCTATGGATAGGGCGGACAGCGCTGTCACTACTGATTGTGAATATGGTGACCAAGGTACAAATAACCACACTACTTATTAGAGTAATTTATGTAATAATGTTTAATATTAGCATGCTACATTTAAAATTGCTAAACTTTTCAGAAGTAGATGAAGTGGAACTGGATGTTCACACCAATGTTTTGCCTACCGGTCCCCTTAATAAAAAACTAACTGAAAACGAGGTGCTGGCACAGGCGGTCATGTTTCTGGTGGCCGGGTATCACTCCACAGCGTCTACCTAACATTTCTGACATACGAATTAGCGCTTAACCCGTCCGTTCAACAGCGCCTATACCTTGAGCTCATGGATGCCATCGATCCGGACACCGGAGACATTCCATACGATCGGTTGCCACGACTACCCTATTTAGACGCCGTCCTTTCGGAGACCCTACGACTGCACAGTACGTCCCAACGGGTGACACGACTGGCCTCTCAAGACTACATTAGGCGATACTGGGATTACCATCAAAGCGGGACAACAGGTGGACATACCTATACACGCCATACACCACTGCGCGGACTTTTACCCGGACCCGGAGCATTTTAACCCGAATAGATTTATGCCGTGTAACAGGCATTTGGTTGAGCCCTACACATACCTGCCCTTTGGGGCCGGGCCTCGCAATTACATTCGGTTCGCGTTACTCGAGGTTAAGGCGGCCGTCGCCCACATTGTATGGCGTTTCCGGTTCTATAGGACCGCTCACACGGAGGTTCCCGTTCGGCATAAAAGGTCCTTCCGGTTGACATTTCCCGACAGTGTTTGTGGGTATAGAGAAAAGGTCATAATTGTATTGTGCCAGCTAATTAAAACTAAATTCAATCTAATTTTAGATTTTATGCATAATTTAGGGCTAAAATGGTACAAATTAAGACACTATAAAAATAATTATTTTAATGAATAAAACAAACTTTAAAATTAATTGATTTATATTTCATACAAATACAGGATATACTGTAATTCTACAAATATACTAAAGCCATTATATTACTTAATGGGAAACCTCGTTAGGTGTCAGCAAACTGTGCCAGGATAATCTGCATTAACATAAACTCAATGATCATATCTACCATTTGAATTGATCAAACTTTCCGAATATCACCAACTAATCCCGTAAATCCACTTGTAGTCACTGGTGACATTCACATTTTACATATAAAATAACATTATAAATATGGATTGTTATTCATCATACAGTAATATTTTTATATGAATTCATAGACTTATATTTTTTGTAAATATAATCACAATTTGTATTAAAATCTGTCGAATAATTGCGGTCAAAGTATTGGTGAAGTGCCGTTTATATTTATAATGCTATTTAATATGTAAAATGTGCATGTCACCAGTGACTATAATTGGATTTACGGGATTAGTTGGTGGTATTCGGAAAGTTTAATCAATTCAAATGGTAGATATGATCATAGAGTTTATGTTCATGCAGATTATCCTGGCACAATTTGCTAAACGAGGTTCCCCATTTAGTTTATTAGAAATCAAATTTTCTTTTGATATTAATTTAAACCTGTTTAGTGACTAAAATATGGTTATACTTACGAGTTAATTGATGAATATAGTTAATTAGTTGTCAAAATTCATAAATAATGCAAACTATTTGTCATACTATTCAATTATAAAGGGATTATACCTAAAACTTTAGAAAAATAAATAACAATTTAACTAAATATTTGACCAATTTTTGGTAACTTTGATAGTGACTATAAAGGCCTTTTGACCACCTTGATTTGGATGCTTTAGTTATTAGTATAATGTATTTGCGTTGACCACAAAAGTTAATTAAAATGATATCATATTATTTATATATGCTTTAAAATAGAAAAATACCAATTATTATTGATAAATTGATTTATAAAGATAAATTGTAATGTTTTTTAGTATATATTTTTGAAATTTATAGAATGAATTGTAATAGTATCTTTAGTACAAATTGTTTTGAAATTTATAAAAATGATTTGTAATAGGATCTTTAGTATAAAAAGCAACAACTTTAAAACATATTTATTTTAACTAAATTAACTTCAATTATGTGGTGGTTTCTAATTAGCAGTATATTAATTATTTCGTATCTCGTTTGGTATTTCTAAAAAATATTATAAACTGTGATCAATTATAAACAAACTATTTCTTTCCTAAATTAAAAATACTAAATATTAATCAATTTTAACAAAAAATATACCAAAATGTTCAGGGATAATGAAATTTTTATATCTGTATTAAAGAATAGCCATAAGTTATTTACCTTGATTATAAATATCGAGTAAACGTGCGAACACGCGTTTCGAGTGAAGCCTAAAATCACAGGTCCTTAACAGTGCTCTCAAATGCAAAGCAGTGAAAGTTCGCAATAATTGAATCAATGCTTCCATTCATAGCACTGTTAGGAATCATGTATTTTATGTGTACTCGAAACGCGTGTTCGCACGTTTACTCGTTATTTATAATCAAGGTAAATAACTTATGGCTATTCTTTAATA